>JBCNJP010009058.1:0-33411 GCA_039602395.1 Deinandra increscens subsp. villosa
GGTTGAACTCATTATCTGGTGGATAATTGAGTTCACCCGGAATATTCGCTAAAGGACAAAACTGCTTCTTTCCGCTTGAACTGCCAGTTCCGCTTGAAGTGAGAATTCCGCTTTAACTTCAACTTTAGCCGGAACATAACAAAATTGGCATTCAGCCGGAAATCTTCCAAGCGCAATATTCCTTACACTGGTTAAAGGGGAGTGCAACCTATATGAACTAACATCAACAACACATACCAAGTTGTCAATAATTTTATTATACCGTGTTTAGGAAATAGATCTCAGGATAATAATTAATTTAATAAAAGAGGGAAACTGTAACATAAACTAATTACTAAATTTAAGGTATCAACTAAAGCATAAAGTAGGCAGCCAAATCAATTGAGAGTAGAAATTCAGGAAATCGGCTCAAAGATAAGATTAATCTTGAGTCAACAATAATACTTTATTCAAAGAAAAAATAGTGACAAAGAGAGAGAGATGAAGACTGAAGGGAGAACTCACTGGAGACTGCAAGAACCCTAGGTTTAGCCATTTGATATTTGCCTATCTTTCCTGATTTACCCCAAATACCACGGCTTTTTGCCATAGGGATCGATAATATAACATTCTTCCTAGTTCCTTCCATTGCAGTATCACAGGCTCGCCGGAGGTCCAGATCATCGGCGCTCGATTCGCCATCTATTCCGGCCAATCACCTGTGTTACAGTACAATTCGTACCGCTTGTATCCGATTTACTTGAAGACGACAACACAAGAAATGAAAAGTTATTTAATTCTAATGTGACCTTTGACCGGAAGAAAAGCGTTGACGCCTGTGGCAAAAAGGGAAGAAAGAAAAAAGTGAAAAAAAATCGTTGCCGGCTCCCTAGATTCGAACTTCGGAAAACCGGGTTACTTACAAAAGACTGAACCAGCTGGGATGGGAACTTATAGTAAATTTTTTTGAAACATAAGATATATAATATATACGGTTTTTAATGACATTTTTGTAAATAAGTTAACAAGTTGTCTATTGTGTTATATATATACGCCTGTATCCGATTTACTTGAACACGACAACACAAGAAATGAAAAGTTATTTAATTCTAATGTGACCTATGACCGGAAGAAAAGCGGTGACGCCTGTGGCAAAAAGGGAAGAAAGAAAAAAGTGGAAAAAAATCGTTGCCGGCTCCCTAGATTCGAACTTCGGAAAACCGGGTTATTTACAAAAGACTGAACCAGCTGGGATGGAAACTTATAGTAAAATTTTTTGAAACATAAGATATATAATATATACGATTTTTAATGGTATTTTTGTAAATAAGTTGACAAGTTGTCTATTGTGTTATATATGAATATGAATACCACAAGTCTCATTTCAAATTAATACTGTTGTGGCCATCCCTTAATTTTAAATCATCACAAGTCTCATTTCAAATTAATACGTTTATTATCTACTTCAAGTTTAAAGTTGATAATAAAAATATACTAGTTAGTGTCCCGGGTAAATATCCAGGGATGTGATATAAAAAGAATTAAACGAAGTAAAAGATTAAAGCTTTTTTTCTAACTATTAAATGATTAATCGAATTGGAGTTGAAACTCATCAATGGTGGGTTTATAAAGTCGCGACTTTGTTTTTTGATTCGTTAATAATCATTCGTTGATCAAAACCTAAGCAATATGATCTAGTTTTGTTATGTTTTCTTTCACGAACCCAAAACAATTTACGGATCAAATTTTTACTGAGAAATGAAGGAGATATGATGAATCAAAGTTATGGTATTGTAAAACAAATATGAATAATTTTTATATGGAAAGAATTTAATTTTCTATTTTTTAATTATAAGGTCTTTCCTTTTTTTAAATACAATTTAATTTTGTAATCCAAAAATCTATAAAAATGACACATAAGCTAATCTTAGGTGACATACCTTAAATTGTGCCACCTAGACATAAAAAACTTGTGTTTATTATATAGTATAGATATTAGCCAATCAGCTTCACTCTTCGGTCTAAAAGTTTAGATTATTTGCACTCTTTATACCGTTTAGATTATTTGCACTCTTTATACCGTTTTTCACAACCTACGAAATTATAAAAATAAATAAATAAAGTACACATTATAATAATATCGGTACATTTAACTAAGGTGGTGTTTGTTTTTCTGCAAAAGCTCTTCCTATCCTCTTATGTCTACGCCGCGCAGACCACGCGCAGACATTTAGGTCTGCAGACTGTTTGTTTTTCCGAAGACGTTTCATTAAAAAATGTCTGCTCAGGCTCTTCTTGGTGCGGATATGATCCAGCCACTTCTGACATCTTCTAACCTACTTTTTAAACTGTTTTTCATTAAAAAACATTTTTAAACAGTTTTTTTTAAAAGTTTTTTTTTAAAAGTTTTTTCTAAAAAAACTTTTTAAAAGGTTTTTAATATTTTATACAGCTTTTAAAAAACTTATTTAACTATTTTTTTTAAAAAAAACGCCTTTTAAAAAGTAAAAAAAAACATTTTAAACAATTATTTTTATAAAATGTTTTTTTTAAATGTTTTTTTTAAAACGTGTTTTAGTTTATTTTTAAAAGTTTTGCTTTTAAATACGTTTTTAAACAGTTATTTTTAAAAAAACATAATTTAAACAATTATTAAACGTTTTTGAACATTTATTTAACAAAAAAAATTTAATTGTTTGATATTTTATTTAAAAGAAAATTGTTTTAGAACAATTATGTTGGTTAAAATATACGGAAGAAAATAAAATGATTGAATGGTAATTATCTAAAAGTTTAAAAAATGATTTATTTAAATTTCTGTTTATTTTAGAAGTCTGCAGAAGTTAAAAAACAAACACTCTTCTTCTTACAAACTGCAGATGTTTAGTCCACCTCTTTTGCTACAGATGTCTGCAGATATGGTCCGCAGACTGCAGACAATTTACCTCCTAAAAAACAAACATCACCTAAGAAATAATACATAATAAAGTGTATATAAGATGTATTGATCAAGGGATTGTGATTATTTTGGAGGATTTGCCGCTAACTTATTTTTTTTTAGATTTTGGTAGAATTGGAATATTATTTGCCCGCTCAAGTTAATTTTCAAAGAATTATATTTAGTGGCATATTGTAATAGCCATAAAAGATAGGGTCATTTGCATATATCCCCCTCTAAACTTGAGAAATTGCATATATACCCAAATCATGCTTAAAGATCATTGTACATTATGCATTGAAAACTTGTATGTTGGGGAAATATGCAATTTTTTTCCAAAGTAAGGGATATATGCAATTTTCCCTAAAAGATAAGTTAGGTAGTGTGGCATAATTAAAGTGCCACTAAAACCTGCATAGTGGCATAAAATCTAAATGCCACTAAAACTATGCTAAAACCCTATATTAGTGGCACAAAATCTAAATGCCACTAAAAAATTATGCCACTAAATGACATTTTTTTTGTAGTGGTTTTTCTATGAGTTTGAACTGGAAGGGCTGGCTGCTCCTGTGTGTATTAATGGTGTGGTTCGATCGGTGCTGTTGCGTCTTTTTATTTTGTATGTTTGCCCGGTGTCCCCGCTAGGCTGTTTGTTTTTAGTGCATTTGTTTTGCTGTTCAAATATATATATATATATATATATATATATATATATATATATATATAGAGAGAGAGAGAGAGAGAGAGTCAAGTTATCCTACATCCACCAAAAACACTATATCCACTACGGATTGATCTGGGGCGTCCATCAAGATCATCCAACAGTCAAGATCTATGGTGTTTTCGCCTATGGCGTTTTCGTGGGGGGGGGGGGGGGACATCATAGATCCTGGCGGTTGAATGATCTTGATGGACGCCCCAGATCAATCCGCAGTGGATGTAGTTTTTTGGTGGATGTATTTTACCCTCAACCTATATATATATATATATATATATTATATATATATGTATATATATATATAATGTATATATATATATATATATAGATAGATAGATAGATAATGTATGGTGTGTGATGAATGTGTACATTCACTAACATAGAATGGTGTTGTGTTTATGAAAACAAGGACCATTATGGAGTATATTTTTTTATTTTATTAGATTTTACTGATTTGGAGGACTTAGAAATTTTAAGAGTAAATTACGGATTTCGTCCCTGAGGTTTGCACAAATTTCGGATTTCGTCCTTTTGACTAACTTCTGTTAAAAGGATGTAAAAAGACCTTATTACCCTTTTGTGTAAAAACAAATAGAAAACTAAAAGAAAAATTTTTTTTACCCTTCTTTTAAATTAAAAAGAAGAGTTCGTTACGTTGTAATCCTAAACTCTTCAAACTCTTGAACTCCGAATACTCCTCCGGAATCTCGTCGCCGAAGAAATTACCTCCGAGAAAAAGCGTTTTCAGATTCTTTACTGGTCAGCGAGTTAGTCGAGAAGTTAATAAACCTAATCAAAGTCAGGTTCGCCATCTCCACTGGCAGTTCACCAGAGAGCTCATTAGACACAAGCGTGAGATTAATGAGCTTGTTCAAAATCCCAATCTTCGGCGGTATAGTTCCGTACAACGGAACATTCGAGATAATCAACGACATTACACGCGAGTTATCGTCACACGAGATTTGCAGGGGCTGGGGGTGCCGGATTTGCAAGGGGAGAGACCGTGCCCGTCGGTGGAGGTGGAGCTTCACGCAACGTCGGTGGTTGCCGGATTTACAGGGGCTGGGGGTGCCAAAGTTTCATCGGTGGTTTTAACTAAGAAGTGCGTGCGTTTGTGGGTGGGGAAGAAGGGGGTGGTTTTAATTTAATTTTTATTATTTTATTTTTAGTTTAGGTATTATATATATATTAATTAAAGACAAGGGTATAATTGTCTTTTTATATCTATTTTTGCAAAACTTCAGGATGAAATCCGTAATAAATGAAACTTAGGGACGAAATCCGAAATTTGTGCAAACCTCAGGGACGAAGTCCGTAATTTACTCTAATTTTAAACCAGTTAAGGTGAAATAAGGAAAAGCAGTCAAATGATGAAAAAAAGGACTTTCAACACTTTTATAAATGGTCCATCAAACCCATTTAATAAATATACAAAACAAATTGGAAGTGAATAGTTAAGAACTTGTTTCTTATAGATTGACCACGGGTTTATTTGCAATTGACAATTTTAGTCCTTCTAGAGAGGTTTTTTAAGTTTAGTGGTTTTCTCATTCTCCCCTATTTCTTATTTGGGTGAGGCGGTGCTTTCTCTCTCTACTCCACTGCTCAGTCTCTCTCTGCTCCACCGCTCAGGCGCTCTCTCTCTAAACATTCATCGGATTCTCTTGCCACAGAGAGCGATATGCCCTTGCCAACGGCCGATTTTGCATGTACTGACGTTTATACAACGTCGGCAGTCGGCTTTCTGCTCTCTGGCGACGTAGAACCGCCGTAGTTTCTCCGTCACGACGCCGAACCATCGCCGGAGCACGGTTCATGACGGCGCGATTGTGACGTTGAAGAGACGACGGTCATCGGGAGATCCTTACCGTTACCGATTCTTGGTCAAAGAGAGCCTTAGGGCGATGACGATGGAAAGTTGAAACCCTTTCGCGGTGGCGGCAGAGGCGCTCGGCGGCGGTGTGGCGCCTTGGCGCAGCCGCTGGCCGTTTTTTGGTCCGCTTGGACATCCAAGCCTTACGGTTTTTGTGTTTTGGCTCCGATTCCGGCAAGGGCAGGCCGCCGACGGCGGCTTACCCGTCGGACGTAGAAGTGACGTTGACGGCGGTGGCGATTTAGGGTTTTTCGGTGATGCATGCTATTGTATCCTGCCGTATATTAATTTTGGAGAATCTGTGGCTAGCCACTAATTTGGGTGAAATTGTCGGTGACTTCTTAGATTTAATCTCTGATTTGTTTGCTCTTTTGGTTTTGACGAACCTTTTGGTACAATCTTTGATGGCAGTTCGGCGCCTGTGATTTTTTTTTTACATTTGAAGTTACAGGGATGATGATGGGAGTTTGATGATGGTTTTTGCCAATGAATTTGTCCAGTTTGTTGCCTGAAATTGAGTTGCTGCACTGTGGCTATGATGACTTTCGTCTTTACGGATTTAGATTCATATGGTTTTGGCTGCGGCATAGTGTTCTAGCTGTTGTCGTTACCCCGTGTGAGTCCCGTATACAATCTGAACGGTTATTGTTACCATTATGATGATGAATGACTATAATCTGAGCCTTATATTATTTTTTACATATGTATCTATGTATACACATTGTCTAGCGTTTACTTTTGGCATAGCCGTCGACGTTACACTTTGCTACCGTCTTTTGCTACGGTAAAACCGGTGCCGATACACTCTTGCTATCGTCTTTTGGTACGGTAACTGGCGATCCGCTGATGTGTTAGCTTTTCACATTAATTTGTAAATATATCATTCGGTGAATCTGATGTGTTTCATAGCTTTTATTTCTTGCTTTATGTTGTTGCACGTTTTCTGACGCTAAGATCTGAGGATTCACTTCTGATGAACAGATATGCCCTAGATGTGAACGTAGAGAGAGCGGAAGATGTGATCACACATAAGAGAGTCTTGAAAATGGCAGAAGATCCTGCCAATAGACCTGCATTTGAAGTCCGTTTAGTGCAGGTAAAAATGTAACTGAAACCTTTGATTGTGGATCATCTTCATAATTTATTTATTTTTTAAACTAATTCTTGGATTAGGTACTTCATAAGTGTGATTTTGTTGGTTGAATTTAAGCCTTTAAGGCCTGACCTGGTCTGGTGTTGGGTAGAGCTCTGAGAAAGACATCTGCAAAGTTAATTTCTAATTCTTGAAGCCCGTTTGATTATCTTAAATTAAACCTATGTTAACATCTTTCTGGTAGACTTCACTTTCTTCACAGTTGTAAATTGCAATATGATTACGGAGGTCTTACTGATATGAAATCTTTTTGTGGGGTCTTCTAGATTCTTTTAGTGATTATGGTTTTAAGTCATGTAAACCAATTGATTAAGTTGAGTGGTCAGTAGGGGTTGAGGAGGTGTTTGTGGGCTGATGTCATGAAAATGAGATTATTAGAAAACGAGAGGTAGAGACTTATCAGATAAGAATTTATAATATCATATTTTTAGTTGGTTGACTTTTATCATCAATGATTGATGCAAATTTAAATAATCTGACCACCCTGGTGGTTACTCTTTTATGAGCGTACACAATCTATCAACCTTAAATGTAACATATGCACTAGCATGACACAAGTCAAGGTTGTTGTGAAGTGCATTCAGGCGGTTGCAAAGGGCCATTCTGTAGTTGTTGATAACTAGGAAGTTTTTTATTTCTTTATCTTTTTTCGGCTCTGTTTCTATTGTTTTTGTCACATGATGGATTTGTGTTACTATACTTTGAAGGTTGTATGCGTAAAGTTAGTATATTACATTTTCTTCCATAGATTATTTTGTTCATTAACTTGATATTCATAAAAGAAAAATCAAATGTAATTCTCATATGTGTGTGTCCTGTATTTTTGCATTTTTGCAGGTTGGTCTTTTGCAATTTGCTACTGTGTTTTGTGCTTTGGTAGGTGTCTTTGCTATCAGTGAGTGTTCTCTCTATTGTATCTTTTATCAAATATGTCTTTAGTAGTGTTGATTTTGTTGTATGTTAAGTTTTAATATTTATTTTTTGTTATAAATTGTTCTTATGGTGTAAAGTATTTTGTTTCTACAAGTTTCTTAAGCATTGGTAGTTTCTCTTAGTTTTTATGTTGTAAACATTTATTAGGTGAAGTTAATACGTTTTTATGTAATTTTCACTCAAAAGTTCCATGTTCTGTTGCCTAAATTTATGATTCTGCTTCAGATTGGATCATCAAAAGGATGTCTCTTCCATAGGGTCATCCCGAACAGGTTAGTTTAGCGCTTGGGTTTCACATTGCGGTTTCTAAACCATTTGTTTTGGTTCTTTTTTTTATTTTATTATTTCGTTGGTTCTATGTCGTCAACAGGTAATCAAGGTTCAATCAGATTCATATTTGACTTAGTGCTACATGACACGGTGAAGGTTATCGCAAATCATCTATAGGATGTCTCTTCCATAAGGTCATCCTGAACAGGTTAGTTTAGGGATGTTTATTAGTCTACAATTCCAACCCCGTGGCAACGCGCGGGGTGGGTCAAACAACTCGTTCAGAATATATGATATTGATGAGAAACCATTTGGTGAGTAGCCAGTCTGATATATCTGCGTTCTTTGAGGACGACAACTTATATATTGAAAAGGAATGTTTTTGGGGAGAAAATATACAGTGTTTTATGGAATGGAATACAAGCTTACACTTTTGTTCTCAAATGATTACCCTTTCAAGCCTCTAAAGATCAAATTCGTGATCGGGCGCTTCAATCCTAATGTAGACGTTTTTTTAAAACATATGCTTGGATATTCTTTAGGACAGATGGTCAGCTATAGTGCTATACCCTCATGAATATCTTCACCATAAAAAACAATGATGCCGTTATTAAATTAAATAGATATATATATATATATATATATATATATATATATATATTTTTTTTTTTTGCAAACAACGAAAATAAAAAAAACAAGGATACATGTGATTATACATGTAGATTATGAGGGTTGATAACTTAGAAGAAACGTAAGTTTTAAGGTGATCTAAATGTCAATATTATAAAAAAGATAATGATCGAAATATAATTTATAATTAAGGGCGTAGAATGGTCATAAAGTAAATATTCATTTAAATTTGGTATATATGATAGTTTTTTATTTTATTGGATATATATGACATTTTCTAAGTTTGTAAGGATATATATGAAATTCTCCCATTGTTTAATACTCACATGCAGTTAAGTTTTTTTTTTTTTATCATGGATTGTATTTCATTCGTGACATGCAAGATCGTAGCTTGAGTTACGTAGAAAACCGAATCACCCTTTACACTTTGCGGACCGATTTAGACCCAAAACCTCTTCTACAAAAGTTGTTATTTTATGATATTACTTTGTGAATCACTTTCTTTCTTGATTATTTTTTTAACAAACATATAAACATGATAATGCATCTTTGCAGAATACTATATAAGTTGGTGTCATTTTTATTTCTTCATTCGCGCATTACTTTCTTTCTTGATTATTGTTTTAACAAACATATAAACTTGATAGTTCACTTTTGCAGAGAATATATAAGTTGGTGTCATTTTTATCTCTTCATCAAATAGTCGCCGAGATATTGTGTATGATCACAATTGTAACTAATTGAGTACATTGTGAACAATGTTTATATATACGCAATGTTTATATATACGCATGAACAGAAGACAAATAACACGCTATAAACTGTCACCCGCTGTAACGTGCGGGTATCCCACTAGTATATATATATATCTATACTATCTTATTATGCATATTCTATCAAGTAGTTGAAAATTAAGATGTACAACTTATTTATGCATAAGGTACAAGTGAAATTTAAGAGGTACAAATTTTCATGCATGGTGTACAATTTTCTAAAGCAATATCTTTACTATCTTTAAGAGGTACAAGTAATGAAAGCAGCATGTACAAGTCATACAAGCCATTCAAAGAATAAAGGTTTTAGCGGGCCATATTTCAATCCATTTGAATTCGAAATTCAAATTGACATCTGCTTTATCGGGAGCAGGGAGCAGACGTTTACTTTATCAAGAGCTTTATAGGAAGAACCACACACTCAACACTCACACAGCTTGGCCCCATCTCTCTCTTCCTTTATCTCTCTCTTTCTTTCTTGCTTCAGATCGACGGAGATTTTTCCGCCGTTAAAAAAAAAAAGATCGACGGAGATTTGTATGCACAAGTTCGCGATGTCCGATTAGGTCATGGAATTAGGGTTTTTTCAGGCGTCTGTTGAGCTCTGGAGAGACAAAGGAGAAGGGCGACGAGCCATCTTCGTTCGTGGATTACACCGCTGCCAATTTGCATCTCGATCTTCTTCGGAAATCGAATCATATTCAACTTAAATTCGGTAATTTTCGTCCATATTTAGGGTTTTTTTCATCCGTCGTTCTCTTAGGTTTGCTTTACTTCTCAACTTTCTCTCTCTTCGCATAGATATACCCCCTCTTTCTCAATCCTCAGATCCAATCGTGTTTTGCGAGTTGATAACGGTGATCTTTGTGTTCGAGTTTCTTAAAAGAGTATGTATGAACACGTGAAACGATTTCAGGTATGCTTCATCATCTGTAGAATTTCTCAGATGTGTAATCGAATTTCTCAGAAGAGTATGTATGAACATGTGTAAAATGTTTAAACCTATCGATTTCAGGTATGCTTCTTTGGTAAAGTGTTTTTGGGTCGGATAATCGATTTCAGGTACGCTTCTTCATCTGCCGATTATAAAGAAATGATCTTTGACATGAATTCCAATTAACAAAAACTTCATTAATTACTATTGGAAAACGGAATGGTCTGCTATATAACTTAATCATTTTTGCTAAAAATGAGAAGGTTGAACCAACCAAACACAAGGCTTCTAAGAGTCCAAGAGGTTTGGATGATTTGGTTCATGGCTTTGGAAGTGGTGGTCTTGCATCCAGTAGCAGGTATATTGTTTTGTTATTAGCTGTTTAATTTACTATATTTATGGTTAAATATATTGCAACATGGTGATCAGTTCGTTTATTTTGCAACGTGGTGGTCTTGCATCCAGTAGATGGAATTCAGTGCCTGTTGGTTTGATTTGTATAATTTGAAGTACTCATTACAGGTATATTTTTTATATGGATCAAAAATTAAAGTGAAATTAATATGTTGTCTTAACTATTTAGATAATTCATTTGCAGGAGGTTGTCGCTTACCTTTACATGTTCAGTATCCTCTTTTGTCTTAGGTTCTCTTGAAATCGCTTTCAAGTTAACCAAACGGTGTTTTACTTATTAAGGTAACAATTTCTTTATGTTTTTTTCTGAGCTTGATTGATTATTGATTTGTTTAGTTCTTGACATCTCTGATCTGTTACTGTTAGTAGATTATACAATTTATCTATAGAAAGAAGGGATACATAAGTTCACTAAAATTTACCCCTTTAGCCATGACAGAACATGAGAAACATAAGAGCACATAGAAATATTGTTGTGTATCAAATAATAGTTTCTTTTTATTTTTTTAATAAAAACAAAGGACCCACAGACAAGATCACAAGACTTTTCTCTGTAGTCCTCTGAATGTCTAAAACTAATTATAAGAATTGAATGTCCATTTATGAAGGTAATCTATGTCAAAATGTGGACAGGTTCTTTTTGGAAAAAAACTTATACATAAATTATATACATAACAGGACTTATGTAACTCTTTAGGCATGAATTTTTTTTTACAATTTCTTTACAAATCCATGGAAAATATTAGGGCCGCAATATAGACATGTAGAGCTGATTTGTGAGAGTGACAACCCAATTTATGCAAAACTTAGTTGTACCTACCCATCTGTTAGATGTAAAAAAATGTTTGAAAACCCTTTCATAATATGTTAGTATCTACATCGATCCGTAGTTATTTGGATTGTTTACTAATTTCCGTTTAAAAGTTAGTAAAATCTGTCTTTGTATTTGAATTCATATTCAATTGTTTGAGACATAAATAAAGAGTCATTGCTGAGGTCTGATAGTGGTTTAGAGAAAGTTAATCAGTATTGTATTCTGCTTACTACTTTTGGTATCTTTATTTATTTATTTAACTTTTATTCATTTTGAACTATGATTAACTACTTTTGGTATCTATTTCGGGATAGGTTCATACATTGATTATAATCTTATTTGAGTGATAAAATTTAAACACACCTTAAATTATTTTAAGGTATTATTAAGAGGAAAGAAAATACAAATTAAATAAATTTAATTTCAAAGAAAGAGAAAGGAAAAATATTCGATTAAGATAGATCGTTGGTCTTGAAATTTACTGGAAACAAAAATATGGAAAAGGTCATAAAGAAATTATAGAACCTGCGACTAAGTAGCTTAACAAGGGAAACAAACAACTAAAAACCAATGTTGAACCACTACGGCAGCATCACAAATAGTTAATCGTTACCTTTTAATTTTTATATGCCTTTAATATTATCGGTTAACCACTGCAACGCGTGGTTGACACCTCATTTATGAATAAACACAAACAAGTCAACATTTGTGAACATATTCACATATAGATAAATGGACACACATACATTTAATGAGCTAAAAGCCAATCTTTCAGAGGATAAATCAACATTTGTGAACATGTTTTCACTTTGGTATGCTAATGTGTTTTTCTACATGAAGTATTCTGCATCCTTGGTCAAAACAGGTTCTTATTGAAACGAGTTTTTTTAATTGCTATTTTATTTATCTTGTTATAGCTTCTGGGATGTGAATGTGACTTCATTACTAATCATTTTGACCACACGGGTGGAGATACTAAGTATAGATGAAGGATTTCTATTTGATATCATTTATGCAGAGGATTATTTAAATTCATTTTATCATTATTATATTGTTTTAAAGTGGTTTCTTCATGTAACTTTTTAGTTAAATGTGATACTTAAGATTTAAAATGAGATAAGTAAAGGGTTTATATTTCTATTGGTTACATTGTTAGATTGTAGGGTCTATTATGATTGTTGCTTTGGAGATTTCCATTGATTCACAATTTTGTTTTACCTTTCTGGGTATTATACTGGATGTTGCTGACTGTTAGGGTTTGGATTTTCCTTAAACACAGAAGGAGCTGATGAAACTCTTCTAGAGTCCGAGGAAGATATTAACCCGTCGATTTCCGAGGCACCCTCAAAAACTTTTGTGTATAGTCTGTTTAAGAGATTTTGAACCGTTATGAGTAAACAGTTCGGAATTCTCAACTATATGTTTGAAATGTTGAGCTTGTACTTAAACTTCTTATAAATTAACGTAGCTTTTACAAAACTCAAATTAGAGAAACATTTTGATTTTTTAATCTTTCATTGTAGGTTGGAGCATTCATTGGGATAACATTTTGAATTTTTACCCGTTAAGGGTAAACAGTTCGGAATTCTCATCCGTGAAGTACATCTATTGGTAAGAGCTTGATGAATGTTTTACTGACTTTGGTTTCTATTTTTATCTTTTTTTATTTTAATTTCAGAGGATTTATGTAAGCATTATGGTCCCACATCTGATGTTTGGATGCATGGATAATTTTGTACATCTTACTGAGTGGTGTTCCTCCCTTTTGGGCATGTATGTTTACAATCTGTTTAATTTAGTAAAACTTGTAACTGTTTCTTCTAAAAAAATGTGTATTGTTATGTTATCTACAGAAATCGAATTGGAGGCATGGCCTGCAATCACACCCTCAATCGTTTGCTTACATATATACATGCATCATTGAGGATTTGAGATGGCCTCCAACTCAAACCCGTTACCTTTGTAAACGGGTCAGATCTTATAAATGGGTCTGATCTGTAAATGGTTCAGATTTGTAAATGGGTCTGAATCTGTAAACGGGTCAGATTTTATAAATAGGTCATATATGTAAACATGTAAGACTTACGGGTCAGATTTTTAATAAGAACTGGAGACAGTTTGTTTATGCATTTTCATGATTTATTAGGTTGCATTTCCATGCTATATCATTGCATTTCTGACCATTTTCTGAACCCCTGCATGGTAAATTGGTTGCTTTAATAATAAACCATAATACTTGCAGTCTTTGACATGTTTTGCTTATTGGTTGCTCTTATTCTTTTTAGGTCGGGTCAAATAGCCCCCAATGATTGCATCACAATTGTACATATGATCGTAAGGCTAAATGGGTCAGTTGTGATGAATTTTTTTTTTTGGGGGGAATGTTTGAAATAACAAAGGATATAAATTTTAGCAAAGTTGGAATATATGGCTGCAAATTCATGTCTATGCTTGGGTGGTAAACATGTTTGTATTTGAGTCAATCTCATCTAAGTAGCACAAATCACTGGGTTATATAAAAATCATAATACAAAAGGAAGTAGCACAAATTAGTGTGATGTTTATTTGATTTAATTTGTGTTCTTATTTTACTTTTCCAATCATGTAGGCTTTCCTTATATTCGTAATATTATTGTAGCTTGCTTTTGAAGGTTATTTTTACATATTTTGTAGTCTACTTCCCTTATTACAGTGGCCTAAATTAGTTGAGTAGACTATTTTGGACATGTTTGACTTTTGACGTCCAACCAATAATAAAGTGTTTTGTATTCCAAACAGTGAGGTTCAAGTGATCCAATACATGACTATGCTTGCTTGGTGTATTCCAAACAGAAAAGAAGAAACATGAAATAAATAAGGAAAAGATAGACTCGTTTGTAAAGAGATAGAGATAGACTTATTTGTAAATAGATAGACGTACTTGCGAGGAAGAGGTAGAAAAGCAGTAAAGTTGATTTGTTTATGTTGAGTATAAGAGTTGTTTAGGATTACTCAATATTTAATTTTGTGGTTTCAAGTTACTTATTGCCAATTGAAAATCTAATAAGATAAATAGACACTCCATTAAAAATAATAAATAATATATGAGTTCACATGTATTCATAAGGACCAGAAATATTGAAGTTGTAAAGTTTAACTGTGTATGATGTTTCAAAGTGGCAATCACACAAAGTGACAACCACTCCTTCAACTATACATTGTCTATTTCATTGTGTGTAGTAATGTTGTCTATTTTCTTCCGGATAAGTACAATGGTGTGGTAGAAAACAATGGCTTTTAAGTTGGTATTGCTTATGTATTATAAAAATGGTAAGGATCATAATTTTCATAGGCACGCAACATGATATTAGCTGTAGTTACCAAATGACAATGTTTTAAGAAGAGAAAAAATTTAACCTATAATATGTGACACATGATCACGTAACTGTCTTTTCAAAAATTTAATATGTTTCTAAATGTGTTTGTATGCTTGATACACGATTGTAATTTGTCATCGTGGGGCAACTTGCACCCTATGTCACGAGTCTTATAAATTTTTGTCGCCGCTGTCAAACACGCATGTACCGCATTATATAACATAAACGGACATCACATTGTTAATTATCGTCGCCATTGAACGTGCGAACAGAAGACAAATCACGCGCCATAAGCTATTGCCCGCCGCAACGCGCAGGTACCGCACTAGTATATATATATATATATATATATATATATATATATATATATATATATATGTTGGGGGTAGATTTTCAGGATGCTCACTCGGAAGCTCAAATGGTCCAGGATCCTTGTGTGACTTGGGAACCCTGCCAGTTCAGATATCCTTGTAAGATCGATATTACTTAACACCTAATTAAGTTACAAGATTTACTTGCAAAGATTAACCTTGAGGAATTAAGTTAATCTTCACTTTACTTTAGCAACTAACACTTGTGAATAATAGTTGTTTGCATGAATATAGTAACATATAAAGTAAAATATATTCGGCACTATTTGCATTAACTCAACAATATTACACAGTGATAAGGATCAAAACATCCATGTGCAAGGTTGAAGACGAGCTATGCTATATATAGTGCTAAGGGAAATCAATGATACCATTGATTTCCAAACGATCATCTAGATTGTTGATTACAAATGTCAAATACTACTACCAAAAGAATAATCTTCGACAGATTGGATATCTTGCGTGTGATCAGCAACTATCTACTTTAGAAGAGCGGATTTGATAGATATAGAAGCAACAAAGAAGCTTTTACAGAGATTGGAGGACTGGAAAAACTTTTCAAGAAAAGTCCGGTTGAACTCATTATCTGGTGGATAATCGAGTTCACCCGGAATATTCACTAAGTGACAAAACTGCTTCTTTCCGCTTGATACTCTTTTCCGCTTGAACTATAGAATTCTGCTTGGACTCTGTTCAGCCGGAACTTCTTCAAAATTAGACTTCAGCCGGAATCATCAAAGTGATATTCCTTAAAATTTCCCCCTATGCTGATGCTATCAAATTATTCTCCATCTTCGAAGCTATTTCCAAAATTGACTTTGTATAAAAATTCTTCTCCTCGTCCTACTTCTTCAAGGACCTGATGCTTGCATCCAAATCCTGATATAGCTCTTTCATGCTTGTTTTGGTCACTTTCACATGCTTAAGAGCTTCCCAATCTCGTTCGTTCCCTGATCTTGAACGGAGATGGATTCATGAGTGGTGAAGGTACCATCATCCCTGTGAACAGAGAATAGCTTCTCTTCTTCTTCCCATATGACAAATTTGATCTCACTGATAGGTTCTTCTTCTTCATTATCAGTGTCTCCTTGAGATCTGTAAAGCAACCCATACACTGTAGTTTCTATGCTCATTCTTAACAGATGCCCCGCTCTGGTTGGGCTCATGATTTCTCTCAGCCTTACATAAATGTCAGTAAACTGGAAGATGTCAAGCATTCTAGTGGCTTGATGAGCATTTACCACTCTGGATGTGCCATTTTGAAGTTGGAGAGTGAAATCAAAATTATCTTCATTGGTTGTCCACCCAATAACTTTGTTCTTTCTGGGTGGCCCTTTCTTCTTTTGCTTTTCATTTCTCTTTCTCTTGGCATGCATTAGTCTCCTATTTCTCTTCCTTTTCTCCTTATCAGAGTCATTTTCTAAATCTTGCTTGTAGGATCGAAATCAGATCGTACACGATATCAGTCACACGAGAGGTTGCAGAATAACGTCTCGTTGATGATTCAAGGAAGAGATAATGAATGTAAACAGTGAAATACGATTAACACTTACATGTATGTGGTATAATGCTGCAGAATTCGTATTAAACAACCAAAGAAACCAAACTGGGTTGAGGAGAACCAGAACGAACAACCAAAACATGTAGGTGATGATTTGCTTATATAGAGTTCGCAAATAATCACCTCATGAACCCTAATTTCGACCACGCCCCCAGCTAGCCCACTTAACCCTTTACAATTAACCACAAAAGCACTAATAAAGCCCACTATTAGTTACAATGAAAGACCAAAGACACTTGTTAACAAAAACTAATGTGTAAGCCTAAAATAATCCTTTACAATCTTCCCCTAGGCTTATGACATTAGTGCTTCACGGCAAACTGAAATCGAATGTATGCTTCTCTTTGGACTCCCACCACTTATTTTGTAAGATCGTCATTGTAGCCAGAAAGAAAACAGTCATCTGATCATTGTCTTCCTCGTTATTAGTAATTCGAGAAATAAGAGTAGAGGCGAGGATCTTGATGTCGTTTTCACCAAACCTGAGTAGATCCATTGTATTAATAGAATCTGTAGTCAAAACCTTCACACACAACCACAGCTTCACCAGTAGTTAGATCATAATGCCATGACTTAAAGAACTTCACAAGGGTTCCATCATCAATACTATCTAGCAGTGGAATCACCTTTGCTTTTAATATAGGTGGCCAAAAGATTTCCGTTTTTTTTTTCTCCAGTCACTGGGTCCTCTTTTGATAACGATCTTGTCTTTAGCAACCATGAAGTCCTTGAATCCATTCTTTGAAGCCTTTTGACGTGTGCTGAAGTGTCTTATCAAAAATCGGTAAAGTCAAAAAGGGAAAATCCCGAGTGACTAAACACACGCGTAGGGCAGTGTACCCATCGTATGCAGAATAGTATCGGTAAATACCCGGATGTCAAATCCAAGGACGCAATGCAGACTTTCGATATGCGAACTTTGCTAATATTTAACCTAAAAATATTTTGAATTTTAGATAAACAAAGAAACAGATAAGCAAGTAACTGGAAACAACTAAAGAACAAAGCAACAGAATCTAGGAATGAAAATCGGTAATGAGACAGATATCACTCGGATAAGAATCCTCTAAGCATGAATTTGACCTCCAATCTGACTAATCAATATGACAACTACCCTGCAAATGATAACTACCAAGGCAACCTAGACTATAGACACATCCTAGTTACCAAGGCAATCCCAAATAAAAGTCCAGGTAGAAAACTGAATGAAACTGCCTAATTGCCTAGTTGCTTCGGTCAAAGCTAACCAAGCACACACGAAACAAGGATCACACAAGGAAGGTCTTCCTAAGTAGGCCCTATAACGTGAATAAATCTGAATCAAGAACCTAAGAACTTAGGCAATGCTAAACACGAAATGACAAGTCAAAACCTTACGGTCATAAGCATTCTAACCAACCAATCAATGTCTAGAAACCACCTAATGTGCAAAACGAATCGGTCAACTCAATTTCAACACAAATACATACAAGATCAGCCCCAAATCTAAATCAAACAATCATGTAGATGGTCATCGGATCATGCATTAACCTAAAACTATAAAAGTCTAAGATTAACAATGAGGAATTTAACAATTTGGTTGAAGTTCTTCAAACCACATCAAATTACCCACATCATATGATTCAAATAGAAGCTAACAATGCATATATGATCATTCAAAGCATCCAATTCAGAATTAATAGGCAATTTCATCAAGTCATAATGAAAAGTCAAACCGAAAAGTCAAAACATGCTTAAAATCATCAAATCCATGTGATAAAAGGAAATCTAGCCTAACATCATGAATCTAAACATGAAACAACTCAGATCTGATGTAATCATGTCAAAACAACACAAGATCTAGGAAGAAGTCAAGGAGGAATGATGAAACCCAAACCGAAATCTTCACTTTTCCAAGCTTTTCTTCCCAAAATCCTTGCTCCTTTGGCTTTGATCTCTCCAAAATCAATCTCAGAACCCTTAATTTATGTAAACTAGTCGAAATGGGGGAGAGTGTGTGGAGAAAAAATGGCCCCCAATCTTTTTATAAGGGTTTTCAAGGGTTTTTCACGTCTGATGATCGATGCGGGCCATCTGGGTGTGAATAAATGGTGCAAATGGCCCGCATAAAGTGTTCCTGAAAAATCCGCCCAGCCTGCATGCAGGCCATCTGAGTGTTTGTGTAGCAGGCATGCTGCCTGCATGATCCTGTTGACTGCAGCTTTGACCAGACCATGCAGCCCATCTGAAAAACATAGGAAATGGGAAGATGGCCCGTATGTTCATCAGAATCTCAAAAATCTCTATTTTCTTCTATCTTCACCTCCGGATGCCAATCCAACTCCAAAGTTCCTCGTTTCCATCCAAAATGACTACACGACCCCGGCCAACACCTAATATCCACATATATATCAATTAAGCATCGAATCCAACCAAAACATAACCAAAAAATAATCAAAATGAGGGATTTATTCATCAAAAATAATAAACAAGATGCTATGCATCAAATATCCCCACACTTGAACCTTTTTCGCCCCTGAAAAAGTCCGCAATGAGATCATAACCGGAGAATCGACCTTCTAATTTATTCTAAACTAATAATCACGCGCTAAAAGTGATTACCGGTATTTCGGCCCGACTAAACCCAACCGCCGAAAACCAAAGTCCCTGAACATGCTTTATTCAGAAATTTACCAATTATGGGTCCCACACTTACAGTTTCGCAACTAGGCCTAATCCCGTCTCAAAGCACGAATCAACACGTGTCAAACTGGATTAGGGCTTTTCCCACCGCAATTGAATACAATATTTATGATTTGGAGATTATGTAAAGTGAATGGATGGAATGATGGCTGAGCTTGAATTGAATTTATTTATTTGATCCTAAAACTAGGGCGGGTCTCCACCTGACATTCCATCTCCTGAGTCCCTATCCCGAGAGGTAGTAAGCAGGCTTTGACCATCGCACACAAAACCACATCACCCCGATAGATCATCTCCGGAGTCACTATCCCTAGAGGTAGAACGTAGGATCAGCGAATTTTGCGCACTTTATTCGATTCTTTTTTCTTTTTCTCTTTCTTTTTTTTTTGCTTTTTTTTTTGCATAAATAAAATTCAAAACAAGCTCAAGATGGATGGATGAATGGGGCGCCACTATTTCTCGGATTTATTTTCATAAAAAGATCATAGTGTGCCAAGTTATCTCCAAATCATAAACATTTTATTCAAAAGAGGTACCTATCAGCCTATTCAACAGTTTCGGCTTTGCTACTATGCTAAAGGCGGGAACCCACAATATTTATTATTAAGGTTTATTTAAGTAGCGAAATCAGGATTTTTAAGCTTTTAGAAATCAGCTGGGCCTACCAGCACATCACAAATTAGGCACGCTTTCAACTTTATTTATTTATTTATTTACAAAAAGAATCAAAACTCCAGTTTTACCTATCATTTCTCATTTTGTTGCAGACAATTTTATGGGCATTTTTTTGAAATTTTTGAAATTTAAGTGCAAATTAAACAATTTCATGTTTGCTTCAACCGTTTCCCTCCCCACACTTGAATCGTACATCGTCCCGAATGTACGTGAATGACATAAATAAGAACAAGGGTGAAGGAAACTGAAAACTCCCCTGATCAAAGATATGCAGCTCTCGACGAATGCCAGAACTGCGAGAATGAGTCGCGAGGGGCCAATGTGACAACTCGTACTTTCCAGGTATACTTTAATATATTAATTATGTGCAATTAACTGTGATTCTATGTGCATTAGGCTAATTTGTTTAAATTAGATGACTTTACGTGCGAACATAGACAATCTAGGTCCGACAACATTTACCCGTAATGGAAATCAACCAAGGTTCCGCCACTGTTCAAAATGGAACTTCAATAACAAGAAATTCATAAACATTGTTTTGTGAAATCTAAATATAAAATGACTATTTTATATTTTTCTGACTATTACGTAATGACAAACGTATATCAAACACGTTGTTTATTCAAACAACCATTTTAGTCAAACAATAATTTGGTTTTAATTCTAAAACCATTTCAACTTCAAACAATTTATTTTTCCTTCAAATTATTTATTTCCGTCAAACAATTTTGTGAACATTCAAACGAAACCCGCTCACGGCGAACAAACATTTTAATTCAAACTTGGAGTACGTCGTATGTGCACTAAAACAATAAAAGCCAAATCATGACAAGTGACATTCCAATTATCCGAAAAACGTCCGCGACAAAACAACATTTTTATTGTTACGATCACTCGTTTCACGTCAAAAATCCATTTTTCATTCCGGATATCGTTTTCGCCCAAACGAAGTTTCATTGGACTCGTAGGACCAAACCGGACTCAACCCGACCCGACTCGAGACCTGGTTCGGCCCAGAAAGCCCAATGGGCCTATGGCCCAATTTCTTTTTCTTTTCTTTCCCTCGGCCCATTTCCCTTCCTCGGCCCGTTAGCCCGGCCCGTCGGCCCACCCTCCTTCCTTCTCGGATTGGGCCGAAGCCCATTCTCTCTTTCCTTTTCTTTTCGGGCCGAAGCCCATTTCCTTTTTCTCTTTCTTTTCGGGCCAAAGCCCATTTTCCCTCTCTCTTTTCTTTCGGGCCTAAGCCCACCGCCCATTCTTCTTTCTCTTGTTTCCGACCGGCCCACCATCCACTCCAACCAAACATCTAGCAAGAGATTTCCATGTAATCAAATCACCTAAGCACTAGTTAGATTCATTTTCCTATGAACACATGTTTGAGCTATCTTGCCATCTAGATACTAAGCAAAGTTGTTGGGAGAGTACACTACAAACACAAGAACCTTTGGGTAAAACCATTGACCACTTACACCCCCAACATGCTTGTCTCCCTTAGCCACCATTTTCATCTTTTGTCCCTCTTGTCTCTTCTTCTCTTGAGCCGGCCTAGCACCCTCCACACACACACTTTGGTTTCAAATTTTAAACACACAACACAAGAGAAACTTACTTGATTCAACCAACCCTTTTCCCCTCTTTTTCTTTCTTGGTTATGGCACACGCAAACCAACCAAACCATCTCCATTTTCGGTTCATTTGGACCAAACCAAGTCACCACCTAACCACCTTTTAAACACTTAAACACTTCATTTCATTCCTCACAACTTCAAGAGAACAAACACATACTTTTCCTCTCAACTCTCTCTCTTCTCTCGGCTCTCTAAACACCACCGCCAACCACCACTATTCCACCATCAACCACCATTTATTCTAGCTTATAATCCCTTCTTTGATCAAGGTAAACCATCAACAACTTCTATTTCATCATCTTTCTTTCATTATTTCTTTCATTATTTCTTTCTAACTCTTCAAGAACAACAAAACTAATCTTTTGTTTTCCTTGTCAAAATCCATGACAAACTCTTGATCTTTCATCACCATTTCTTTCACATTCAAGATCAAGGTTCGGTTTGGAGCTAAACCGGAAGCTTAGTTCAACAACCCATTATCGTCATTACCGATCCGGATAACTCTAAGTGAGGAAACCTACTTTCTTTGTTTATCTTTCTATAAATCTCTCATATCTATATGTCACATGTCATGTTCATGAATAAGTCTTGATTTGGTTGTTGTATGACTTGCTAGCAAACATGTATGTTAGTATGGTTATGTGCTTGTGATGGAAACTAGTTTATGTTAAAGAGATTATTTGACAAAAATATATATATAACTTGTATGTTTTGTTAAAAATGCCACTTTAATGACCAAGTTGGATAACTACTAGTTCTTGTATGTTAAAAATAATTTGGAACACTTAACTTGGTGTAAAATGTAAGAACAAAATGATAGAAATCGGATTTTTATGAAATCTATTAATTTTACAAAAGCTGATCAGAGATGACACACAATTCTGCGTGTCATAAACTATCTAAGAATGATTTTGAACTTATAAAAGTGTTGACCAAAGATCTAAAACATAAAACTTCAAGGAAATGTATATATGGGATTTTCGGTGACAAAATATCATTTATTTTCGTGATAAATTAAGTTAAAACCTTGTGACAAACGTGTGACCACTTAGGACTTGTAATGTAATATTAGGGCTGCCAAGGATGTCTTTCCAAACATATAAAATGATTTGAGAAGTTAAGTACTTGAAAACAAAGCGATTAAATATCGTAACTACGACTTTTCAGTAAAAATTATAACTTATTTTCGGATAAGAACTGGATCTGGTCCAGAACATGAAACATGCTTATTTTGACATATAAAAATGGTTTATAAAGTTCAAAGTTGGAAAAACATGTTTTATAAACAAACCGGACAAAAACTGTAACTTCCGGATACTCGAAAACGTCGGATTTTACAAGTTAAACTTCCACCGATTGAATTGGCAACTCAAGACCCTAAAACACATTAACACAAGTCTACTAACAAATTCTAAGTGTTAGGAAAACTTAAAACGTCATAAGAAAGTCATAACGGTCGAACCGGCGAAACCGGCTAACTACCGGACGAACCATACTCTTAATTTTACCAAAATATAACTTCATATATTTTTGGAAACATTCTAAAGAAAGATTATATTTAAAAGGTCCAAAACCTTACAAATATTTAGAGAACTAAATATTTATGATTTTTCCTAACGTTTAATGAGAAATAATCCATATTATTCAATAATTATTTTTCAAACGTGAATATGTAATCATTATTTATTTATTCAAATAAATAATAAACTCCATCAACTTCAATATTATTTATTTAACAATAAATAATGTCCTAGGATTTCCATCATTGCCATCGGGTAACAACAGTCGAGACTTAACCTTGAACATTGAGTGACGTATTCACTAACTCAAGATAGCCAAACCCTAATATGTCATAACATTACTTTGTAGACGTTTGCTAGGCTAAGTTCAACCAAACATATCTATCATCCACCTTCAAGCAAGTGAGTCTTCACGGCCCCTTTTACTTTTCTGTTTTCTAACTTGGGGGAGAATTCAATGAATGCCTTTCAAACTTCATTTTGTCTGATATTATGATAACTGTAAGACGTACTGATTACATGTTCCTTTCGTTTCCCCAATCTGTGTATTCATGTTGATTCATGTTATATGCCTAAGTCCCACTATTAATTGGATTCAATTAGTTCATTCGAAACGATAGCTTGTGAATAGATCTATTTGGGTTGACGACCCTACTCTGACTTGGTCGCTCAAGTCATGACTCCATGGTTATAGTCAAGGAGTACATTTGTTAATCTGGTCATTCGGTGTTCTTGGGGAAGAACATCAGGAGTGGGTAAACAGTTAGTTTTGAATTCAAGGTTCATGCTTGATCTTTACAACAACAGTGTCAACAAACTAATATCAAGACAAGCCAAACATTTTCAAACAGTTCAGTGTCATTAAACCTGTGAAACTCACCAACAATTCTGTTGACTCTTTTTATTCTTGAATTCTCAGGTGATTAAAGACTGCAACTCCATGTTTTTCTGTTCCGATCCTGCTTGTCATATCATGGTCTGCCTGCTGTGTGTTCATGCATTTCATTTTGGAGATTTAGACGCATTACGCCTTAGGGTATTTATGTTTATAAATCTCATGACTTTGTCTTTTGGAAAACTTTTCACGTAACCACTACTTTATTTCCGCTGTCACGGTTTTAGATGTTTAAATAAATGTTTGAAACTTATATTTTCGAAAGACAAATGGTTAAATTAAATGCTCATTAGACGTCATCATTCATAACCATGACCATGATGCCAAATCAGCCACATGCCCACATTCAGTCATTTCTCGGGGTGTGACAGACGTGGTATCAGAGCCATGGTTATAGTGAATTAGGATGCATCGGTCTGCACCTAGTCTATAACCTAAGCTCTGCATCATTCATTTGTGTGTGTGTGCATTCATGCATTGCC
This sequence comes from Deinandra increscens subsp. villosa, assembly GCA_039602395.1. NCBI lineage: Eukaryota > Viridiplantae > Streptophyta > Magnoliopsida > Asterales > Asteraceae > Deinandra > Deinandra increscens. Next base: position 24,600 of record JBCNJP010009058.1, read on the forward strand.
TTGTATGTGTGCCAACTTGCAAACCAATGTGCTTTCTTTTAGTTGATTGCCTAACATAAGTATTATACATATTATTGTTATAACTTGGAATTGTCACAGCATGGAAAATGAGGAGATCATCGTGATACCTACTGACTCTGAGCCAGAGCCAGACTACACTCCGTCTTCACCTGACTACGTGCCTAGATCGCCGGAGTACACACCGTCTTCTCCTGTCCCTGAGACTGCTCCTGTGATTGCACCTCTACCTGACTATTCGACACAGCCGGGCGCTACGAAGGACAACTGGGATCCTATCACGTCAGACGACGAGTTCTACGAGGACGACCCTGAGGAGACTATTCCCGCTACATTCTACCCTCGTGTCGCAGTGATGTCGATTCCCGACCCCATTGTCTCTGTTCCTGACCCTATTGTTTCTGTGCCTGACCCTTCTATGACTCACCCTCCTGCACGAGTTCTTGACCCTGCATCTACCCCTGCACCGTCTCATCGTCTCTACTGTTTTGCTCCAGGTGGTCATAGGCTTAAGCATACACCTAGGAAATCTGTCATTCGCACTCGTCCTATGTCCACTGCCCCTGTTGATGAGCTTGCCCCTAAAAGGCAGTGCGTTTCCGAGCCGCCCATTGTTCATCTGTCCCTGAGCCAACGTTTGTTTCGTCTGTTCCTGAGGTAGGAGAGTCATCTGCCTCAGCTGCTGCTCGTACTGCCCCCATCTATGATGGTATCCCTGTCCTTTTGCCTGACCTCATCTCTATCCAGTCACGTTTATCTGGGCATGACGATGCCATCCGTCGAGTCATTGCTGAGCTTCGTGCATTGTTTATGGGTTGGATGCTCCAAAATGTAAAAATGTAGAAAACAGCTCTCGACGAATGCCAGAACTGCTTCCGCATATCACTAAGACAAATACACAAAACAATGCATCAAACATAACAGATAATATAAAGAGATATATATAATAAAGCATGTCAATGTAAACATCCAACCCATAAACAAAATATCCTGAGTTTGTAAATGATGAATACAATAAAAGCAAAAGTGCAACTCGGATAAGCGTACAACCGGATCTGATCAAGGTTGTTGGTCTGCTGGTGGTCCTGGGAATGGAGCGGCTCGTATGCGGCGATCTCTGCTGGAACTGGCTCGCCATTGACTGGGAACGGCATATCCTGCACATTTCTCAACAACACAAGTAAGCATAATGAAAATCATTAGAAAGGTGCAAATTGAGGTTCAAACGGGCAATTGCTATAATATTTTGCAAAGTAATGAAATTTGGTCAAATGCAAACGGTGGGAATGGAGATTGAGTACCCAACAACTTGCATTTGACCAAAACCAACAACGCCCGAATGAAACCCTCACACGAACCGTCTAATTATCGTTTATGAAGTCGACGGTTCGAGTGAAACAGTCAAAGATGTTTAGAAAACAAGTGCGCGCACGTTTGTTTAAAAATTGTGAAGTGACGTTCCGCAAACTCGAATTCCAAACACGCCCCAAAAATACCGTCCTACGGACCGTTAGAATTGAGATTGAGTACCAAAGGCCCGCATTACGGTAAGATTTTCAGAAAAAACGGGCATGACCCATTTGTTTATCGGACAAACCAACACCCAATTTTGGGTGTTCCAAACAATCACAACATTCAATAGCAATCAGAAAGGCATTATCGGGCGAACACAATGAGAAAAACAATCAACTAAACCTACATTACCAAAACTAAACAAGAAAGACAAAAAAAAAACAACTGAAAAGAAACTAAGAATATTAACGAAACAAGCAAACTAAACCTAAACGAGCAATGAACCTAAACAATCTAAATAAACACATGGAATTAAAACAAAGAAGGCCTAATTAATTAAACAAATTTTTGTGATTTTTGTGATTTTTCTTTTTTTTTTTGTTTTTGTTTTTTTGTTTTTTTGTTTTTTTTTTTGTTTTTTTTTGTTTTTTTTGTTTTTGCAAATGAAAACGATCCTAAACTAAGAATAGCAAAAGATTATGAACACTAAACGACCTAAAGCAAGTAATGAATTCTAAACGATGCAACTTAGAACTAAAACACAAAATTACCTACGAAACCCAAATTTGAACCACAAAAATGCATGACACTAGCATGATTAAAAAGAAGATACCTAAATGCAAACCAAAAACCTAAATTAAACTAGTTATCCTAAGAAGAATGCTATCAACAAACCAAAATAAAAACACAATGAACCTAAACTTTCACCTATGCCATCACAAAACTTCTTGAATCATCACAACCAACTTGATGCTCAAAAGAAAAACACAAGTAAACCGCTGAGATCAGACAACGCAAAATAATCACACTTACAATGAACAATCTATTAAACAAGTATATGAATCAAAAAGCATTCCTAATTAACACAGCAGCCTCATAGATTAAACATCATCACAGTTTGGCAAAATCACAAAATCAAGCATCAGAGTGGTTTATAAACGATGAGCAGTCAAAGCAAATATCTCAGAATGTCATTATCTCAGCAAATGTGAGCTCAAAAACACATACCTTGAACTGATGAACAAAAATTGACAGAAAGATGATGAGCAGAAACTAGATGTTGTAGATGAATGGAGTGAATCGGAACAGTGGATGGTGGTGGATGTCTTGGCCGGAGAAAATAGGGCGGCGACAGTGGCTGTGGTGGGTGATGACTGCAGGTGTGAAAGCCGGCGGGTGTCGGGTGGTTTTAGAAGCGCCGGTGGTGGGATGGAGGTGGCTAGCCACCGAGGGAGCAGAGGAACAGGGGCGGCGAGCTGGTCGTAGGTGGGTGTGGTGGTATATGCGGGCGGCGGCCGGAGAAAGGAGGAGGGCGGAGGCGGCGGGGAGGTGTGGAGAGGACCGGAGAGGCAGAAGGATGTGGGTGTTGGGGACGGGAGAGAGATGGTGACGGGAGGTGGTTGAGTCCGGCGAGGAATAGTGGCGGCGGGTGGTGAGGTGTGGTGGCGACAGGAGGTGTCTGTGAGGCGACGGGTGAAAGGGAAGAAGGGAGATCGCAGGTTTGGGGAGGGAAAGAAATCACAGGGGAGGGGACTTGGGAAATTAGGGCTCCAAATTGTGATTTGGGGGAAATTTAAAAGAAAACTTGATTTTAGAACACATGCGGGCCATCTGGGAACATATAGAACAGGCATGTGGCCCGCATGACCTGTGCACCAGCAACCAAATTTTTTCTTAAATGACCAAAACCAAATCAAATCAATTTCCGACAATTCCAATCATCACCAAACATCATTAAAACATACCTGGGACTTCTCGGGACTCAAAAATGATATCACAAACCTGTTTTGCTCGTTCTTTACCCGAAACATCTCCAAAATTCCAAAAATACCCATTTTTTGCAAAGTCTTCAACTTAACATGCATTTCCATGAAAAAGACATCCAAATGAATCTGAATTCTGTCCCAGATATTATACCAAACCTGCAAAACTTAAAACCAAGCGTAAAATGGAAAAAGAAAGCAAAATTGTAACTAATTTAACTAAAATATCAAGCAAAAGTCAAAGTGGACTTCCAAAAAGTCAAACTAAGCTAAAAATTACCAAAATAACCACAATAGAACTAAGTAAACTAAAAACCTAATGGGGTTGCCTCCCGCAAGCACTGAAGTTATTTACGAGTTTTCAGCCAGACTCGACCCCACGATTAAGTCAACCGGGGTCATGGACGAGGCCTCCCTCACTACCAAATATGCTCTCATCAAACTCGTGCACGCGTCATTCCTTAAACAAGGGCTCAACTCCCTTATGTCGATCACGCAGATACATGGCGTACCCGTCAGCTGCCCACGGCTTGTCACTCACTAAAGCCTTTTTCTTCACATCAGGCGGCTTTTTCTGCTTCACTTTAACACCCGCCTTCTCCCCACACTTATTCTTTGCCGTGGTGTGCAAGATTTTAGAAGTCTTCGAACCAGCCATAAGTGGATTGGGGAAAGTATTTGTGGCTCCAATAAACATGCTCTCAGCTAATTTATCCTCATGTGATGATTCTTCGTTAATTTCCATACCACGCCCTCCATATAGCATGGCCTCTAGCTCCTCGAGATCACTATCTGGATCAAAAGTATCAGCATTCTCAACCACGATTGGCACAGCCAGCCAATCCTCTCCAAATTCCTCAAACATATGATCATCAAATGTATCATGTTGGGCTGGATCTCTAGCCTCAATCTGATGCACAACAGCCTGCTGATGTTTCACGTGCTGTGTAGAACCGGCGACACTGAATGTCACATCCTCATCATCCACTCTCAATGTCAATGTGCCTTTCTGCACATCCACCAATGCACCAGCTGTAGCTAAGAAAGGGCGTCCTAAAATGAATGGTACATTGGTGTCCTCGACCATATCCAGAATGACAAAATCCATAGGAAACACAAATTTGTCGATCTTCACCAAAACATTCTCTATCATCCCACGTGGAAACTTAACAGATCTATCGGCAAACTGAATACGCATACGAGTTGGCTTTGGGTCACCTAGGTCTAGCTGTTTAAATAGGGAGTATGGCATCAAATTGATGCTAGCACCTAGGTCGGCAAGAGCATTCCTAACAGACAAACTACCTAACGTACAAGGGATAGTGACACTCCCTGGATCACTCAGCTTCGGCGGCAGTTTGTTCTGGATGACCAATGAACACTCCTCACTGAGTGTAACTTGTGGAACATTTGGAATTTTCTTCTTGCTACTCAGCATGTCTTTCAGAAATTTCATGTATTTAGGCATGTACCTGAGTGCCTCAACCAATGGAATGTTGATGTGCAGCTGCTTTAACATCTCAATGAATTTCCTATGCTGCTCTACTTCGACTTTCATTAGTCTCTCCGGATATGGAATGCGAGGGATATAGGGCGGAGGAATGTACTTCTTCGCTACTGGTTCCACGGGACGTGCTGTACTTGCTGGGCTTAGCCTAGATTGCACCTGCCCAGGAGCCTCAACCTCAATCTCCTCGTCTATCTCATCATCACTCTCCTCAGAAACCGGCTCAGCAGCGACTGCCGGTTCTCGAACTGGAGTGGTGTTGCCACTCATAGAAAAGATGGCACTCACATTTTGTTTTGGGTTTATTTCAGTGTTACCCGGTAAACCTCCCTGCTGACGCTCTGACATAGATTTGGCAAGCTGGCCAACCTGTCTCTCCAAATTCTGCATATGAGTGCCCATGTTTCCCATTTCTTTCACAACAGTGGAGATATCCTGCTCGTTTTTAGACAAACGTAATCCATTCTGCTGGGCAACTTTCTGAATATCCAAAGCAGATTGCTGGTTCTGCTGCATCATCTGAGCCATCATGTCAGTAAGATTCTTCATACTCGTATCCTCAGACTGAATCGGGATCTGCCTAGTGCTCTCAGGGTTAGGGTTATAGAAACCCTGCTGTCTCTGTGGCGGTCGTGGCTGGAACCCCGGTGGGTTCGAACTGCTCGGCTCTTGTCTCCACCCCGAATTCTGGTTTGGTCTCCAACCTTGATTGTAGCTATACTGGTTGGGCGGTGGGCGGGCTTGGCTAGCCATGTAATCGACCTGCTCAGGTAGCTCAGTGCTACCAACAATGGGACAACTCATGATATCATGAGGACCAGCACACAACTGACAAAATTTAACATGCTGTTGTGTCTCCTGTGGCTGGTTCATCTGTTTCTGACTCGTCTGCATCTCTTTCATCATCTGCGAGAGCGCATCGACCTGCGCCGAGAGAGCTTGTGACACCCGAGAATTTCAAGGTTAACTTCCGTTAGACAAACCCGTTAGTTACGTTATAAGTAGCTAATACATAACTAGGCCGAATACGTCCACGACCTTTGGTTGATCACCGAACCCGTCCATAAGTGTTATGTGTTCATCATTGATTATCTTTATGTGCAATGTGATTTAAATACATGACCTACTATTGTGAATAGCATGATTAATTGTAAATACTTGATTATGTGAAAACTTGCCCTTTTTGGTCTCCAGCGAAACTACTGGGCGAAACTATAATGTCGCCCGGTAGTTAGCCAAGACAACCCGATAACACGAGACCAGAGCCAGTTTCGCCAGCTAGCGAAACTGCCAGCGAAACTAGCCCCTGATATAAATAAACTTAATAAACCCTAGTAGCCTCATTTGCTCAAACCACACCACAAACACACACTCTCCTCTCTGATTTCGGCCAAGGCAAAAGAGGTCACCAAGGAGTCAATTTCCAGTCCCTGAATCATCATCCATCATCATCTAAACCATCCCGTGAGTCCTAAACCTTGAGTTCTTATGTTTACTTTGTGTTTTTATTAAAAAGCATGCTAGAATCTTCATGTTAACGCTTGAAATTGAACCTGAGATGTTGTATATGCTAGATCTATTATAAAGTTAGCAACTTTACGTTTAAAATCCAATCAGGTTAGAGATTTATGCTAGTTTAGCCATTTTAGGGTTTTGAACTTGTTTTGATGATTTGATGATAAAACTGCATGTAAATGTGTTAAAGCTTGTTGATTTATGTTGGTAAATGCCTAGGGATGCTAGATAATGAATTGCATGTATGATCAGAAGCTGTTAGGTTGATTTTTAGGCAAATCCGTATGTTTTTCGCGACCAGCGAAACTGTTGTTCTCTGGGCGAAACTAAGTAGCGAAATTGTGTATCCTTCCAGCGACACTGACCAGCGAAACTATAGTGTCGCCGGGAACCTGACCAGACCAGCTCGAGCGAAACTATCAAGCGAAATACCTGAACGAAAGTTCAAACCAGTTTCCCTGCGAAACTAGGCTAGCGAAACTGCGTCAGCAGTTTCGGGCGAAACTAGCCTAGCGAAACTGTGTTACCGGGCATTGCCTAGCGAAAGTGCTGCCCGTGCACCTAGCGAAACTGCCTAGCGAAACTATGCTAGCGAAACTAAGGCCTGACCTAAAAACCAAACTTGTGAAATTGCTTAAGTGTTATGCCATGACTTGCATGATTTTGCCATGATGAAATCTGTTTGATATCTGATTCAAATGAACCCTTGTTTATGATCAACCATTGGTGTCGTGTGTCGGTATGTCGAGTCATAGTTGCAACGTGCTATGTTATGGGCCATAGTGACGTTAAGTAAAGATTAGACACGAAACTAATACTTAAGACCTAAACGTGTTCTAGGTCTTCGTTAAACAACAATATTGGATTTACTTGAAGTGTAGCTGTGCAACCAAAGGTGAGTGTCACTAACCCGCATACCGTGAGTCCGTTGGGCCACACCGAATAACTTAACGAAAACAATGCTGATTGAACTCGAGAGTGCTAGGCACCTCACTGATAAACTTGAGAACACGGGATGCTTGGCACCCACTTGATGAACTGAAGTGTTTTATGGGAACACTTGTGAATTCTGAATAAATGATTTCTGAAACGAAAACTGTTTTAATATGGCTAGTGTAGGTTAAAGTCTAAACCATATGATATCACATGTTTTCTAAGGATGCCTTATAACTTAAAAGTCCTCAACTTAATTGTGCCATTAATTTGTGAAAGCGAGGGGATGTTGGGTAGATCTACTGGAGTTTGACAAACTCCGCCCCGTGGCACGGGGAGTGCACGGAGGTACAATATCAGCCTATTTGCCCGTGGTCCCGAGAGGACACGGGGGAGGCAGAAAACGCGATGGCTTGGCCCGCACCGTACGGGATGGCTCGGCCCCCACAAAATAAGTCAGCTTTGGTACAAACTTCCTTAGAGCATGGAACAACGGATTAGCTACCCGCGATATCGGTTGAGTCCTTTAACTTTACGGAACTAGTACATACCCGATGACGTGGTCACGGACAAACCATTTATAAACTGAGAATTAAATACGAGCATTGCTTTTCACAAATAAACATTTTGTAAATATGTCTTGACATGAATTATGATTATGAGACCGGGCCAATGCATGACAAGCCCACTGTGAACTCACCAACCGTTAGGTTGACACTTGCGTGGTTTAAACTTTTGCAGATCGCTAAGGAGTATCCGCTGGAGGTTGGCATGGCACAAGAAGACGTTCATTTCTGTTTAAAACTTAACTTGGGAATTTAAAACAATATTTATGTAAAGCACGTGGTTAGTGCTAAGACAATATTTTATTCCGCTGCGTTGTGTTTGAAACTTTGATTTATAATTTGTGTTTGAACTAACCCTGATTCGTTTAGTATTTGTAACTAATTTGAACGTTTGAAGATGAAAGATAACGAGTCACTTGATGTGTATGCCGGGAAGATTAGTGAGATTGCATCACAAGCAAGTAGTATGGGGCATACTACGGAAGATAAAAGATTGGTTCAAAAACTGTTAGGTTCAGTACCAGAAAGGTTCATGCATATAGTTGCTGCAGTTGAACAGTTTATTGATATCAAGACGATGCCATTTCAAGAAGACATGGGAAGATTAATGGCTTTTGAAGAACGGACTAAGAAGCCAGTCAGGAGGAAGACTAGCAATATAAACTCTTGTTCTCAAAAGAAGGAAGGAAAGCAAAAGGAAATGATAATGTGTAAATTGTGGTCATGAGAGTTCAAGTCAAGAAAAGTGAGAACGTGGCTAAGATAAAAAGTGGAAGTCTTGGAAGAACAAAGGTGTTAATCAAGTCCGCAAGAACAAAGATCATATGAGATGCTTCAAGTGCAATGAACTTGGACATTTCAAACATGAATGTCCAAAGTGGAAGGAAAAGAAAGAAGAAGCAAACCTGATCGAGTACGAGGACGAAGGACTAGTGTTGCTGTGATCGGATCAATGAAAGAAGTTGAAGATCTCGTTTAAACTATATTTAGTTTAAGGG
>JBCNJP010009059.1:0-15125 GCA_039602395.1 Deinandra increscens subsp. villosa
TGAACATCTCAACCAGGGATAGAACAATATCATGCTCAACGCTTTCATCTTCAGTAGCGTCACGTTTCAAAGCATTCATATGATTCCTTACCTCATTCTCTGTGTCATAAAAGTACAGTTGCGCATACCTTTGCTGGACACCCGGAGCAGGCAAAAGGGACCCTATGAGGTGATAATTCTGCCCACTCACTCTGAATGTGTATACACCCCGCCCATCATTAACAGAATGGTCAATTTTAGCGCCGAAAGATGTGAAGCAAAACATACTATTGTAAATGCGTATCCTCTCTCTGAAGATTGCAGATCTTCGGTCATTATAGTTTAAGAGGCTTCTAAGTGGCTCAGGAGGTTCTCTTTGTGATGGTAATAGAACCTTCCCTCCCTGGCAGCACTATGTAAAGGTCAGTTCACCATCGGAGTGCGGGTAATAGAACCTTCCCTCCCTGGCAGCACGATGTAAAGGTCAGTTCACCATCGGAGTCTGTTGTCCTGCTCCTTTCTGCATACGACATCAAAGCTTTACAGTTCTGGCACACATATGTCGGACTTCCGATATCCTCATAAGTAAGTGGGACACCTGTTCACGAACGTCGTGTTCAAATTTGAGCTTCTAACTCCAAACGAGTCAAAAGTTACGCTCGTTTCCGTGAAAGTGTGAAAAACTGACTTTTTGCCGCTATATGGTTCAACTCTCTCTGCTTGTCATCAATTAGCTTGGACTTGAGTTTGTTGATTAGCTCATCAAGAGATAGTTCACTCAGTCTGTTGTTGTCCTTGATGATAGAGATATTGGTGTTCCAAGATTTGGGCAAACTATTCAATAATTTCAGATTCTTGTCTTCCTTGTCTGGTTCAACATTATAGCTGGACATTTCAGCCATCAGAGACACAAACCTCTGCACCTGAGCCTCAAAGGATTCACCTTGAACATGGTTAAACAGATTAAACTTTTGCTTCAGCATTTGCTTGCGGCTTGCCTTTATGTCAGGATTTCCTTCATAAGCCACAACCAAAGCGTTCCAGAGTTCCTTAGCGGTCTTGCAGTGTTTGAAACCTTGAGCAATATCTGGTGTTAATGCCATAGTCATGATGGAAAATGCTCTTTCTGCTTTGTTGCATCTTTCCCAATCATCATCGTCATACTCATCTTCTGTCTTGACCTTCCCTGCATTAACTCCTTCTACGTGAGTAGGTGTGAATGGTCCATGAATAACTGCCCTCCAGAGTATTAGGTCAACACTCTTCAAGTGATTTTCAAATCGATATTTCCATTCCAAAAAGTTATCAGCCGAGGTGAGTCTAAGTGGGCGAGTGATGGATCCAATCTCAAAATCCAACTTCTGATACATACTTGGTTTGAAATCCATTACGTAAGCTTAGGGAACCTAAAACTAAAGTCCAAATGTCCAAACAAAAGAGATTACGATGACACACTCCTGATTACGATCGTAAACACAAGATTACGATCGGGAACACTGATTACGATCCAAACAGAATCGTAAACTCCAAATCCGATTAGAACACTCATAAACACTTGATTACGATTTCCGATTACGACTCGTAGTCGTAAACCCTGATTCCGATATGATCCAATCGTAAACACCAATTACGATCCAATTTGATCGTAAACTCCGATTACGATCCCGCGTTTCCGGTATGACAAAATCGTAAACACCAATTACGATTCAGAACAATCGTAAACTCTAAACTCCGGATCGTAAACACGATAAAAATGCCAACTTGAAATCGTAAACTCGATTACGATGAAGATCTTCAAGAAACACAATCGTAAACCCTCAAACAAACCCAGAAATCAGTCGTAAACCCAAAGAACAGCAACAGGATCAATCGTAAACACTCCAAACACCTTCAAATCTTCAAAAACCAGCACTTTAACCCAGAAAACTGCTTAAATCAATATCGTGTGAGCCTCGAATCAATGATTCTTAGCTCTGATACCAATTGTTGGTCCGAGATCAAACCGTCAACACGATATCTAATCACAAAGAGTGCGGAAACCTCAAATGTGATTGATTCAAGAAACAAGTAGAAGAAATAGACACAGCCTAAGAGAAAGATTGAATCTTGAATGAATAACTCTACTTGTGAAGCTGATCGTAAACAGGATATAACACAGAAATCATAAATTGGAAATTTGTATTGAAAAGCTTAGCCAAAATCATAAACAAGTGAGGTTTATATAGTACCTCATACAAGCCCTAAAGGAAATCGTAAACTAGCAATCAGCCAACATGGCCCAATAGTAAACAATAATAAGCCCAATAACTAATAAGCCCAAAACAATAAACTAGCCCACTAACTAATGTTCATGCCTTAATTAAATATAGCCCAACACATCCCCATTTCTACTTTGCCCCAGTCGTCATCTTCCTTTTGCCCATTAACCAATCCCCTTGCTGATTGGCTGAAAAAAGAAATGAAGGAAGTAGCCTCCAAAACCGCTTCACAGGAGCACCTGGATGAACTATTCATCCCCTCCTGGATTTTGACTAACCGAGACAGTTTTTCTGACCCCATGATTGCAAGGAGCCTATTTTTTTCATCAAAGCACCCCCATGATACCAAGGCTCTCCAAGAAACCCCTGCTATTGACTTTGTGAACAGAGTTATCATGAGTTATGCCGAAAAACAGAATTTGATACCTGAACTCTACTGTCGTTGGATTACCGCTGAAGCAAGAGCTGAGAAATTCTTTCCTCCCGTTGTTCCGTCTGACAAAACCTTGTTCCTTCCAGGTCCACCAGTCAATGTTGCATATCTTAAGATGGAAATTTCAAAACTCTCCCAAGAGAAAACTGCTGCTAAGCACTCCATGAAAGTTTTTCAGGAAGAAAACCAGACTTTCCAGAGGTCCTTAACCGATTTGAAAGCCACCACCTGTGCTACCATCGATCAACTGAAAGCTGAGAACACTTCCAAAACTCAAATTTGTTAATACCTGATATGTGAATCGTGTGAAGTATCTAATCAAGTTTCAAGAACCAAGTTCAAGGCTAGGTTTACTGCCAGCCGAACCTGGTCCGAACCTGGAGTTCGGACCTGTCAAACCTGGAGTTCAGACAGGGTTCAGCCAGCGGCTATAAATAGTGAGCTTGTTCATTGTTTTAGGCACGAGGGTTGACGAGTGTGTAGCAGAGATTATCTTAAGTGTGTGTTTCTGAGGTGTAATTCTCTGTGTCTCTGTTCTAAGTGTTCTGAGATGTAATTGTTCGTTTGATCAATAAAACAACTCTTAATTACTCATTTTGAATTCCGAATAGCTAGATTGAGTAGACGATCTAACGCTCACGACTTTTCAAAATGATTCATAACTCTTTGGATGGTAACTGTACTTTATTACATATCCATTTTATTAATGCATTTTATTAATTATTCTTCTCTCTTGTCACCTATAGAACTGAAAGAGCTTAAGGCAAAGGAATTGCATTACCGGGATCAGTAAAAAGCTTTGCAGGAAAAGATTAACAAAAGCTATGAAGAATTTTCCCAAAAGGAAATAAACATTTCTCATGAGAAGACAATGCTCCAGCACACATGCGAAGCTTTGAAACAAGAAAAAGTGTGGTTACTTACCTCTGGCATCAAGATCTTAGCACACAACATCCTTTCCATCCCACCCCTTCATAATGCAATTGGAAACATGATCAATGCTACCAATGCATGCCGCTTTAATGAGGGTATAAAGGGCTGGCTTGCACTTTTTATCGGGAAATGCGGATGACGCAGAGAAGGTTTCAGGTTTTGACTCTACTGCTGACAGCTCTTTTGCCTCGGCTAATGTCACACCCCGGTCAACGGTATCGGGTGTGAGCGAGAATGGAATCATAGTCGAGGATACATAGAACAACATCTACTAAATTTAAACATCATAAAACATTACGTCATTTCAATTGCAGCGGAAAGATAGTGGAAATGATAATGTCTTACATTTTGGAAAACATAAAGTCTAAATTAATATTAAAACATAAAACAGTTTATTTGGATAGGTTGGGACTATGACTCCAAGTGCAGGTCCGATAGCATGGTTAAGCCCCATTTGCATGTCCTCCGAAAGTTCGCTTCAATTACCTAAGAAATCATGAGTTTAAAAGGTCAACATAAAGTTGGTGAGGTTCACAGGTTTATGACTCTACGTTTAAAGTTGGTAAAAACAGTTTTCAGTATACTTAAATATTACATTGGTTTACCGTTGTGGTTGTATGAACTCACCTGAACCTTGATTTCAAATACTAACGGTTTACCCACCCATAGCATCTCTTGCCCAGAGATGTTAAACAGAGTAGAATAACTGACATGTACCCCCAGACAATCCGGAGTCAGAACTGGAGCTACCAGTTAGGGCAGGGTTGTCAACCCAAATAGATCTATTCACTAGTTATCGTTTCGTACAGAACTAATTGAAATCAATTAATGGTGGGATACGGTTGTACAAACGTTTATAACGATAATGTACCAAATTGGGCAATCAGTAAGAGAACAAGTAGTCATACGGCTAACAGATAAACCATAATATTAAGTAAAAAGCATTTATCAGATTTCATGATTTCTCCCCCAAGGTATAAAACAGTTAAAGGAAAAAAGGGGCCGTGAAACTCACTGAATCAGCAGGTAAGCAGTAAATAAGTAGTGTAGGAACGGTAGCACGTAACATCCTAAATAATTAAATAAACATATGTATAAGGTCTTCGATCATTTGGATATCATAAGTCACTCAAGTGATACCGGTCAAGTCTTGACATTTTAATCCCGTTTGTATACGTTTGAAAACCCGTTAGCTTGTATTTATTTAGTAAATACTTTCATGATTATTTATATTTATGTTCAATAAATGTAAACAAGGATTTATTATTTAATAACAAATCAAGTATTGAACATCGAGTTAAAATAATAATGTTTATTACTATTTTCATAAGTGTGTATAATTATTTTTAACTAAATAACTATGTGTTTGATTTGTTAATCTTGCAAGTTATAATTATTCTAAATAATTATCATTAACAATACTTTTGTGAATAAAACACAGTTTAAATAATTAATCGTCGAGATTAATTATTCCTTTCTTTCCTAAAACATATATCATTTGACACTTTAATCATTTAATATTTCGAAGTCGTTTAATATTTCTTTTGTATGAAATATTTGTTGTTCTAAAAATATTAATTCGCGACGCTTTGATTTATAAAAGTTTATTTATTATAAACTCTTGAATTGTTTTAAATAAAACATGATAAGTAACTGTTTGGAGATTTTAAACATTTACGTTTTTCTCGTATATCGCCGTATGGTCCCGGTTTTATAACTACGCAACGTAATTCCACTTTTATTTACTTTGATTCCTCAAAGTAATAATAAAAAGTTCATAAGAATATTCAAAATCATTTGTTTGTTCTTGATTATTTTTATAAATATTCTTTTATAAAAATATTTACTTTCCATAAGTGACTTCTTATAGAAAAAAATGTCCATTTTTAGCAAATGTTTTAGAAAGGTTAAAACGTGTAATAAATCCAAGTTTTTATGTCAATTTAATCATTTGGCATAAATATTATTCTTACTATTTCTAGCAAGAATTAAATATATTCTTTTTGTCTTGATTATTATAGCATATTTAATGTGTTATTTTTCCATTTCAAGCAACATTCTTTTATCCATTTATATAAGTCACTAGCCACTTATGTAACTATATTTACTTCCATAAACATGGTTTTAGTTGTTCATCAATGTGTAACAATTTCATGACATAACTTATATTTAAATCCAGTAACACATTAAGTGTTAGGACATGTATAACATAAATAAATCTACTAACATTCTTCATGTTAGGACCAAATATATAATCTACTAACACTTTCATGTTAGGACCAAACATAAATATAAAATCAACTAACATTTTCATGTTAGGACCAAAATATATAAAGATCAACTAACACATCGGTGTTAGGACAAGTTAGTCACATAAGTATAACATTTGTTAGTCATAGATTCATGTCTTTATAAGTTATGAAGGGGCTTGAGTTTGTTAATCAACTAACTTTGAAATCAAAGATTTCATGAACAAGAATCGTGGTGCACACTTGTTACTTTCATTCGATTTCACAATGTGTTTCACCACACCCTTTGGTTATTTTTAAGTCCAAAGACACCAAGAAAGGGTGCTTGATCTTGGAAGAATGAGATTAGAGAGAAAGAGTTTTGTTAGTTGGATCAACAAGCAAGCATTCAAGAAAACAAAGAAAACAAGAATTTAGTTGATGGTTGTCAAGAATTGGGGTTCCATTGGGTGGTGAATATGCAGAAAACATAGAAGAAAATGGGTTTAGGAGACTCACAATGAGAGTGAGCAAAAACCGAGAGAAGAGGGAGGGTGGCGGCGGCTTGGTGGTGGTTTCCGGTGGCCGGCGGAGGGGCTGTGGCGGCAAAGCAGTGGCCGGCAGCGGTGGCAGGGAGGTGGCTGGGGTGGTTCGGCCGAATGCTAGAGAGGGAGAGGGAGTGTTTGAGGGTGTTGGGTGTGTTGGGTGTGTGGGAGCAAGGAGGAGGTGGGGTTTTCTTATAGGTTGATTTCTGGTTAATACCCACTAGACCAAACCTTAATCTCATGGGAACTTGGATTATAGACTAGGTGTGGTGTCACATTCTCATGGCTCCCAACTTAGATTAAAACTTGTAGGTTACTCCTCCTAATTATTTTTATAAAAGTGGTAGACTTTTATAAATTATGGAGGGACTAGGAGTTTATAAAAATCTAAATTTTTACAAATTTGAACCAACCATAATATACTACAAAGGTGGTGAAGTTTAGGAAATTGTTTGGGCCAAAAGTTTATAAAATTTAACGGGTTAACTTTTATAAAATTCATTGGGCCAAAAGAAATAAAAAAAGTTTGGGATTGGGCCGAAGCCCATTGCGGGTTGGGAAGAAGAACCGGGCCGAAACCCATGTTGGTTCGGTTAAACGGTTGGGCCGAAGCCCAAAGGAAAAACAAGGGAGTTTGGGCCGGGTTTTAGTGCGGACCGCGAAGGAGAAAAGGAAAAGGTTGGACCGGTTTCAGCCCAAGGTGATTCGGGCCGTGGGTCGGGTATCCGGTTCAGGTCGGTGACTCGGTTAGGCGAGTCGGGTCATCGGGTCGAGTTTCGGGTTTAACCGTTTTGTTCTGGACTTATTGAGCCTAACCGGGCCCAATAGGGTCATCGGGTTCCTTGTTTGGCTAAGTCTTGATTACGTAACATTTTTTATCATATTTTTAAGTTCGTAAAATGTTTTAACGGTTTATATCAGATTTGATAAAATATAAAAAATTAATTTTTATATTTAATTTCTTGTTATTAAAATTCCTTAATTAAAATATGAAAACATTCATATTCCCTGAGTATACAAACGCAGGATTAAATCATTTAATCATTTAACTAAAGACAGTAATCATGCAGTTAAAACAGTAAATTACGTAGTTATCACGTAATAATATTTAACTGAATAGTCAACGGAGAGAGGTTTGACCTGATTTTGGACCGGGTGTTCACAGCTAATCAAGCTTTTAATGAACTATCCTTCCCTATCATCGAGTTACTTGCTAAACTGGCTGAAGCCCCCTTGGATACCATCCAAGTGACTCTGGGTGACAACCCAGACCCTTCCGTGGGTAAGTAACCATCCGCCCCTTTCATGTCTCTCTTAAAAACAAATGGATCTTTCTTTTGGTGATGTAATCAGGGTATGTACCCTTAACAATTTAACTTTCTTTTGGTTTGGAAGGGTTCGTGTCGGCCCTTCCATGGTTTGAATAGATGTTATTAGTGATGTAATCACTGTTTGTTTTTTCGCTTGACCTTTCCTAACAGACTTGCTAGTAAGATTTGTAGCTTTCAATTGTCTTTAGAACTTGGTTTAATTTTTCCTTTTCGTTTTTTCCTTTTTAGAAAAGGATATTTATAACCTGAGTCCGCTTATGGTTAGATGTATTTCACAAGTTCACCACATAAGCTTATCATCTTCTTAGGAAATATATTTTCCTGTGGTATACTCAATTGAGCATCAGCATGGATGTATATTACAACTTAGCTGCTTTTTGAACTTAAATATTTAGTTCAGGTTTAGTTTAGTTAAAACTTTAACCTTTGCGATTGTAGAAAATCATTATTTCATCCCTTGTGCTTGATTTACCTACAACTTTCATATCATAAGTGCATTTGTACACTTCACACTATGATATACTTTCTTTCTTTTTTATTTAAACAAAACAACTAAATCAAAGTACATTTATGATTTATAGAAAACAAAAGACCGAAATGTTTGAACTTTTGCCACCTTTACATATAGAATTTCCGAAGATGAACTCCATTCGAAGTCCTTGGCACTTTACTTCCATCACTGTTTCCTAACACGTATGACCCTTTATCCAACACTTCCAGAATTTGGTAAGGACCTTGCCAATGTGGAGACAACTTTACACTTGGTAACATCCTACTTGCTTCATTATTCCTTAACACCAAATCCCCTTCTTTAAACTGAAAACTCTTAACATTTTTATCATAATACCTGGCCATACTTTTCTTATACCATGTTTCTCAAATAGCAGCTATCTCCCTTCGTTTCTCCAAAACATCCAAATTTTCCCTTAGCCTTTCATCATTGTCATTGATTTCCATCATTATTCTTATTGGAACCCCTACCTCTACTGGAATAACTGCCTCTGTACCGTAAGTCAAACTAAAAGGAGTCTCCCCATTACTTGTTTTGGCATTGTTCGCAATGACCATAGAACATACGATAATTCATCAATCCATCCACCACCTATCTTACCCAACCGGGCCTTTATCCCTTCCACTATACTCCTATTCATTCTCTCAACATGTCTGTTTGCCTGAGGATGAGCCACTGAAGTAAATGTTTGCCCAATAGATAACTCCTCACACCATGCTCGAAAGGGATTATCCATGAATTGTTTCCCGTTATCCGATACAATATGCAAAGGCAATCCAAAACGACATTTAATATGCTCCCATACGAACTTTTTGACTTGCTGACCAGTGATTGACGCCAAAGGCTTGGCTTCTACCCATTTCGTAAAGTAGTCTACTGCCACTATCAAAAACTTTACTCTTCCAACTGCTTCGGGAAAGGGACCAACAATATCGATGCCCCATTTTTTAAAAGGCCACGCCAATACTACCGGAACCATAACATGTTTTGCTTTTAAACTTACAGGTGCGTGACGCTAACACTCATCACATTTCCCCAATTCATTCATCATAGTTTTGTGCATCCCTGGATAGTAATAACCTAGCCCAACTAGCTTAGTTACAACCAACCATGCACCCGTATGACTCCCATAAGTTCCTCGATGCACTTCCTGCGTTACATATACTGCCTCCTCCAAAGTTAAACACCTCAGCAATGGTCCCAAAAAGGTTTTCCGATATAAAATACCATCTTGAAATTGATACTGAAATGAATTTACATATACTTTCCTAGCCTCATCCTTTCCTTTTGGTAACACATTATCTCGAAGGTACAACAAGATAGGATCCATCCACATCCCTTGCGATAATTGCACATCCAATATAGGAGAAACTAAAACAGATGACTGCTTCAAAACTTCCACCCGAATCTCTTTTGCCAAATGTTTGAATGTTGTCGATGCCAACTTACTTAACACATCTGCCTTCTTATTTTGAGACCATGGGACATATACTACTTCACAACTTTGAAACTCCTTTATTAATTCTTTAGCCCGAGTTAAGTACAAAACCATAGTGGCTCCTTTCGCTTCATAGTCGCCATTTATCTGGTTAGCCACAAGCAAAGAATCCACATGCGCTAACACCCTCTTAGCCCCTAATTGTTTCGCAAGACGTAACCTTGCTTTCACAAAAACTTTCCCTATAAATCGCAAAAGCCAAAAAACTTATATAAAAGAGAAAAGGTTACACTTTTTAGAGTTAATCAAAACCTGCCAGAAATGCCTCATACTCCGCTTCATTACTAGAAGTAGCAAAATTAAATTTTAACGCATGTGTCAATTCATCACCTTCCGGACTTACTAACATCAAACCTGCTAATCAACACAACTTTTATTACCTCTTCATTCCCATAAAAAAAACTTTTTATTCACATTTATATTTAAGTAAAGGAATATGTGTAAAACGTAACAAGCATAACATACCTGCACCTGACCCATCACTTCCAGAAGAACCATCTGTGTAAAATTGCCACAAAGGCACAACCTCCTTATTTTCCATACAAAAACTTCCTTCCTGACCTTGTGGTATTTATGCCAATAAGTCTGCCACAACCTGTCCTTTTACAGCCAACCGACCAGACATCTCTGGTCTCCTCAATATCTGATTAATAGGAAAAGAGGTAAATACTTCCACACAGTGAGCCTGAAAATACCTCCGCAAACGCCTTGTCGCAACTACCAATGCTAAAACCAACATTTCCAAAGGAGGATACCGCACCTCATAATCTTTCAACACCTTACTGACATAATAGATAGGCACCTGCTTCTTAACCCTTTCTACCAAAAGTACTGCACTTAAAGCCCCCCAGCGAAGCGGAGATGTACATTTGAAGCCCTTCCCCCACTATCAGAGCTATCAAAGTCGGATGTGTCATTAACACATCCTTTAGCTTAGAAAATGCATCCTCAGCCTCTTGCGTCCAACGGAACTCTTGCCTTCCCAAAGTTTCCTTTAACACTTTCATAGGCAACGAAATATCCGCCGCCTTAGCCAAAAACTTGTGTAAAGCAACCATCCTTCCATTTATAATTTGCACGTCCTTTACAGAGCTCGGAGACTTCCTTCGTATAATTTCATCTACCTTATCACGACTTGCTTGTATACCCTCCTTGGAAACAAGCACACGTAAAAACTTTCCTGGCTCCATCCCAAAAGAACACTTCTTCGGATTTAACTTTATATTGATAGAACACAACCGATCAAATGTCTCATGTATATCACAAAGCATCGCACCCTCGGTTTTACTTTTAATAACTATGTCATCCACATAAGCCTCAAGGTTCCTTTGTACTTTTTTAACCCAAAAGCATCCGCATTTTTTTAGCCCAAAAGGCATATTTTTGTAACAAGAAGTACCTTCACGCGTGATAAAAGTTTTTTTATCCTCATCCTCTACTGCCATTTGGATTTGATGATAGCACTTATATGCATCCAAGAAGCACTTCCAATTATATCCCACCAAAGCATCAACCTTGGAATCTATTTCAGGTAACGGATAACAATCCTTTGGGTGGGCATTATTTAAATCCTTAAAATCTATACACATCCGCCAAGACCCATCCCCCTTTTTTACCAAAACCGGATTTGCCAACCACGCAGGGTACTGAACCTCTCGCAAAATGCCTGCTTCCACCAGCTTATCTACTTCCTCTTTCACAACTGCTTCTCTCTCAGCATCCATTCCTCTCTTATGTTAATGGTATGGATTTTTATCCGAGAACACGTTTAAACAATGCTCAGACAAATCTGATAGGACACCAGTCATATCCGATGGCTCCCAAGCAAAAACATGTGCACTTCCTTTTAATAATTCAAACAATTTCTTCCTCATATCCCCCTTTATTGTTGATCCCACCTCTATATTTTGATCCGGAAAATTTTTGTTAACCACCCACTTATCAGAAAAAAATTTCATCCTTATTATCCAATTTATCCTCCTTCCATGAACTAACATCACTATCCTTTGCAGCTCGCACATCCATTATGTTCATACATGCATCAGAGACAAGCGTTGCCACACCTAAGGGTGTAGGGAACCATAACATGCCATGTACCACCGAAATTACCGCTCCCAACTTTCGTAAAGTTGGCCTCCCTAAGATCACATTATGCACCGATGTTGCTCTTACCACCAAAAACGTTATTTCCATCGACCTAAAACAACTTCCTTGACCCAGAGTTATCGGCAACGTAATTTCTCCTATGGGCCTTACAACCTCTCCGGCAAAACCAATCAATGGGGTTCTAGATACCATTAACTGGCTCTTCACACTTGCTTCCAACTGTCTGAAACATGATTCATACATGATCTCCGTTGCACTTCCGCAGTCAACATACACCCTTCGGATCTCATAACCCGCAATTTGAGCAATGACGACTACCGGCTCATCCGCCGCCATATCTTGCCTCATTGGTGGAAAAGTAATCTCTTGACACATCCAACCCGGCATTTCTGAAACCTTTCCCCTTACATTTCTACCCAACTGAGCACCTCGCTGCCTATGCACCATGTGTATTACCGGCATTCCCTTCTCATCCTATTTTCCCCCTTGTATTACTTTGACCAAATGCCCTAACTTCCCAGATCGCACGACCTTGTCAATTTGTCTTTTTAAGACAAAACAACTGTCACTTATGTGCCCCTTATCACGGTGATATGCACAGTATTTATCAAAATTTTTATTCGAAGAAGGACGCTGCCTCGCAGGAACGGAAGGTACACCTTTTCCGTTGCTAAAATCTCACTAGGTGTCTTTATCAACTCCACATACATCCCATTCCGAAAATCATTATATCCTCCCCTGTGTTGTGGACCAAAAGAACTATCCCTTCCTCCGATAGGCCTGGACCACCTATTCCAACTGCCTCCCCTCTGACTATTACGAATGGGACCACCACCTCTTCCAGATTGAAACAGCGTCGCGCCCTTTCCCTGTATCTTCCTTTGCTCCACATCTAACATGTTAGTACAAGCATTTTTACCCCTAACCAAGGCCCGCACTCTATCCATCAATGACTCCATAGACGTAGGCAGATCTTCGTTTAACTTTTCAACCAACTGCGCGTTCCGAACCCCATGGCAAAAAACAGAAATTCGCAACTGATCTCCTGCACCAACGATCCTCATAATTTCCTTATTGAATCGAGAAACAAAGTCTTCAATAGACTCATTATCTTTCCGCCTAATGTTATGTACTTCCGTGGTATCTTTACACACCGTCTCTGCTGATTGAATTGTCTCAAAAACTTAACATGCAAATCCTCAAAACTTGATATTCCTCCCGATGGAAGGGCGTCAAACCATATCCGAGCTATGCCTGTGAATGTTTTCACAAACATATGGCACCACGTCTCCTCTAACCAGCCTTCTAACTAAGCCGCCGAATAAAATTCGAACACGTGATCATCCGGATCGGCCATACCCCCATATTTACTAACTGTAGACGGCATTTTTATTTTTTTGGGAAAAGTAGCTTCGGCGATCCAAGCAGCAAATTTAGACTGTGAAGTCATAGAGGTTGGTTTATATGGAACTACCAGATCTGTTAATCATTCTCAAATGAAATTATTTGCAAACACAATATATTTAGTTATCTAAGTACAACAAATAATCATATATAATCATAATCATAAATATTTCCTCATAACAACCTACCAAAATGATCTTAGCAAGTTACAAACATGAAATTATCATATTCCATACCTTGATACCGATTTAGATTTCGGAGTTGAAGAATCATTGAACTTCGATCCTGCAACAGAAAATGAAGGAACTGTACTTTTCAACTGAAATTCTTTCTCAGAATCATTCAGCTCATTGGCATGAACAACATCGTCGGCGTCCTTTAACTCATTAACTTTCTCCAATTGCGACTCTATTCAAATCACCAAATTAACACGAATCCACTAACAGATGGCGCCACAAATGAAATAAAAAGTCTCGCTCGAATGATATCAAAGTGATTATGAACGAAGCTTAGAGTGAATTAGGGACTTATACGAGAGATAGGTAAAGGGAGATTTTATTATAGAATATCACATGCGATTACACATAGTGAAAGTGTAAAACGACAACATCCCTAACTCAGCCAATTAATCGCCTATTTATAGAAGTTAAGCGTCCTTGAATCCACTTGCGACCATCCAACCCTTGCTCCGCAAATACCATTTGCATGCCCATATAACATCCTTTACTACTTGTGTCATAGTACCTGCAATATTTGACTAGGGTGGGACTTAATTATGGTGGTGTCGGATGGGAAATACATCCGACACCTATATAGTATCATCACCTACTGAACATGAAGAAATACATACATTGAAATTATGTATCTGAATGAATTAAATGGAGGAAAGGCGGCACGTACAGTTCTTGTGAACTCAAATAATTATTTAGCCCACGGTGTGAACTCAAGCAACGAAGGATAATGGAATATCAGATTTCGGAAATTCGGGTGATTCGTGAAACATATATATATAAACATCTTCGTGTATGGCAAGTCGTTGAGTCGGAAAACTTCGATATTTTCTATTTCTGAACTTATTTAAAGCATGTTGGGCTATACTAAGTGAGGCATGAACATTAGAGAAGTGGGCTTGCATGGTATTGGGCTTAAGGTGTTTCCGATTTGGGCTTGATGGGCCGGTTCTCTTTATTGGGTTTACGATTATGGCTAGGGCTTTTGTAAGGGTAGTATAAATACCCATGTAGTTCATGTTTATGACTAGTTCTCGATTACGATTTTGTGCCTCCCTCTTGTATTTACGATCGTAAACCCGTGCTAATAGAAGATAGATCAAGTTTCATTCAAGATTTGATTGTGTTGCTTTGTTCTTCATCTCATATCAAGTCTTTTTCATCATCTTCTTGTCGAATCACTCACAAACAAGGATTCCGCACTTGTTTGTGTTTACGATATCGTGAATGATTGTTGTTTCGGGACCAACAATTGGTATCAGAGCTAAGAATCATCTGATTCGAGGTTCCACGTTATTAGATTCGAGTGTTTGGCTGGAAAAAGTGGAAGCTTGCTGCTGTTCTTAGTGTTTACGACAATTTCTGGGCTGTTCTTGGTGTTTACGACTGGTGTTCTTTATTTGTTTGGTGTTTACGACTTCAAGCAGTGAATTTGAAGGTTTACGATCGCGACATTCGTGTTTACGACATCTAGACTCGAACTTTGGACGTTTACGATTGATAAAAAGGGGTTTACGACTTCAAGATCCGTTCTTTAAGTGTTTACGATTACGATTACGATCCGGAGGAGTTAACGACAGGGATTGCGATCGGAATCAGGTTCTCGATCAAGTTTACGACCCGGAGGTGTTTGCGGTTCTGTTTACGATCTGCAAGCGTGTCAATATCG
>JBCNJP010009063.1:0-33370 GCA_039602395.1 Deinandra increscens subsp. villosa
AATTTGGTCCTGACACTATAAGTTATGTTTGGGACCAATGATGGCCCAATAAGGTGTGTTTAGGAGAAATGAGGGTCACTTGGGACCAATGATGGCCCAATAAGGTGTGTATGTAACCAATAAGTTGTCTTTAGGACCAATGATGGCCCAATAAGGTGTGTTTAGGGGTAACGAAGGTCAGTTGGGACCACTGAGTCCCAATAAGTTGTGTTTAGTACTAATGATGGCCTAATAAGGTGTGTTTAGGGGCAACGAGGGTAAGTTGGGACCAATAATGGACCAATAAGGTGTGTATGTAACCAATAAGTTGTGTTTAGGACCAATGATCGCCCAATAAGGTATGTTTAGGGGCAACGAGGGTCAGTTGAGACCAATGATGGCCTAATAACATGTGTATGTAACCAATAAGTTGTGTTTAGGACCAATAATGGCCCAATAAAGTGTGTTTAGGTTCAACGAGGGTCATTTGGGACTAATGAGTCCCGATAAGGTGTGTATGTAACCAATAAGTTGTGTTTAGGACCAATGATGGTCCAATAAGGTGTGTTTAGGGGCAACCAGGGTCACTTGGGACCAATGATGGCCCAATAAGGTGTGTTTAGGGGCAACCAGGGTCACTTAGGACCAATGATGGCCCAATAAGGTGTGTTTGTAACCAATAAGTTGTGTTTAGGACAAATGATAGCCTAATAAGGTGTATTTAGGGGCAACGAGGGTCAGTTTGGACCAAAGAGTCCCAATAAGGTGTGTATGTAACCAATAAGTTGTGTTTAGGACCAATGATGGCCCCATAAGGTGTGTTTAGGGGCAACGAGGGTCAGTTGGGACCAATGAGTCCCAATTAGGTGTGTATGTAACTAATAAGTTGTGTTTAAGACCAATGATGGCCCAATAAGGTGTGTTTAGGGGCAATGAGGGTCAGTTGGGACCAATGAGTCCCAATAACGTGTGTATGTAACCAATAAGTTGTGTTTAGGACCAATGAGTCCCAATAAGGTGTGTATGTATCAAATAAAGTGTGTTTAGGAGAAAGTGGGATTAATTTCAAATTAAGTGTGTGTGAGAGAGGTGCGATTTCCGCTGTTTGATTGATTTTGAGGGTTCGTTCTTCTGATTTCATGGAATCATCGCGGTTGGATCCACATCTAGTGGTCCAATCTGCTGATATGCTTGATCCTGGTGATGAGGGACTGTGTTCTAAGGTCTATGTTCCACTGAATTTTCAGAAATTGTTCAATTCGACATTGAAGGAGGTGTCTAGTGCTGCTGAGCAGGATCGGAGTGTTGATCCGGCATTTATGGAGGTATCAATTAATGCAATTAGTGTGTCGGATAAGGTAATGAATATATCGAGTGACTCTATTGATTCTGCAATTGTTAAGGTTCCGATTAATGCAGATTTGACAGCCGATGTATCTGATTATGATGTTTCTGAATCTACTGAGGAAATTGCTAGCTTATCTTCTCCTTCTAATACTGAATCTGTTCGAATGTGTAAATTGGACTCGAGAGATGATTGGAAAGGAAATAGTATGGATGAAAATCCTCGATATGAGAATGGTAATTTCCGACTTGAGATTAGGGCTCAGTTGTTTGTCACTGATGTTATGAAATGTAATTCGGTTGAATGCAAAGCTGAGCTAAAGGACAAGGGGTCTGAGAGTACTAAGGTTACTATGAACGAGGGATTGGGCTCGATCTCTGCCTCACATAAGGAGGTTGATGAGGCTATGGAGGATTTTTTCGGTTTTAAAAACACTGATCCTGAATTTATGAAACTAATGGTTGAATTCATTGTTTTGCATCAGGAGGAATTGGAATTTGTTGTGAGATACCATGGTTATTTGAGCAATTTGAATCTACTAAAGGATATTGCCAGTTACATGGAAGGCAATTTTGGGATTTTCATATTACCTTTAGCTGCTAACTGTATTTCCTTAACTGGCAGCAATTTTGAAACTATTGTTCCTGTTGAGTCTTGCTGGGTCAATAGGTATGTTCATATCTAGTATAGTAGCATCTTTTCTTCTGGGTCAGAATACTCCTGTGATTGTCTATTCAGTGAAGATGACCCTGTTGTTACTGCTTTGTTCAAATTTTACTCTGCTTCTATTTTGAGGAAAATGGCTGTTAAGGTTAAAAGGAAAATGGACTATACTGAGAAACACTTGTTTGCTCTTCAGAACATATTTCTTGATGTGATTCCTGTTGACTTTAAGGCTGGTAATGATAAGAAACTTAGAGAGTATGTGTCAAATGGTGAGGGCAAAAGTACTATTTACATTGATGCTAACTTGGGAAGAAGGATGGTTAGCCTATGCCATGCTAAGTCTAAGTTGGACTGTTTAGCCAATACTTATGACCTGATTTCCTCTTCTCTCACTTGTGTTACTTTTAATATGGGGAAAGCTACTGCTTCCCCTGACTACAGTCCTCCTGCTCAATTAGACTCTGCTGTTATTGTAGTGCAGAACACTATGGAGGAAAATAGTGCTGATGGGGCTAGTTCAATTCCTCTAATCAGGTATGATCATGTTAGGAGGGTCAAGAAAAGTATGAAGGAATTGTTAGTTGAGCAATATAACCAATTGGTCAAAGCTAGAAAGCTTCAAAGGGAAATGGTTGTAAAAGCTAAGGCTGCTCCTGCTGAGGAAACAAAATGTGAGGCATTTAAAAACCTTCCTAATGATGCTTTTGCGGTATTTGCTGCTAAACATGCTCCTAA
The DNA here is from genome assembly GCA_039602395.1 of Deinandra increscens subsp. villosa. Taxonomy (NCBI): domain Eukaryota; kingdom Viridiplantae; phylum Streptophyta; class Magnoliopsida; order Asterales; family Asteraceae; genus Deinandra; species Deinandra increscens. The sequence goes on from JBCNJP010009063.1 coordinate 2,726, forward strand.
TGGGGATGTGGAAGGTTTCTTAAAAAAGCAACTGGCTAAGGAAGAGAGGTTAAGAAAAGAGGAAGAACAAAAGAAGGAACAAAAGCAATCTTATGCTAATGTGGTGCAGAGTGATGAGGTTGATCAGGAATTGAAGGAGGTTAAATTTATCCCTCCTGCTATTCTTCCTAGTGGTGAAAAAGTCATGATTATAAATCCCAAGTTTATTGAACAAACTAGGAAGGTATATAAAAATCACTTGTATGGATATTTTATTGGAACTATGTGCATGATTGGGTGGGTTAGATTCCATATCTCTAAAATGTGGAAGTCTTTTGGGATTGAGGAAGTTACTACTAATGGCAAAGGGATATTTTATTTCAAGTTTAAGGATGAGAAAGGTCCTATGAATGTTCTAAAATCAGGTCCATGGGCTATCAGAAGTATACCTTTGTGTGTTTACCAATGGGAGGCAGGTATGAGCTTAGAGAAAGTTGAGCCTAAGGTTGTTCCTAACTGGGTCACCTTTCATGGTCTTCCTTTGGAAATGTGGAACGTTGAAAGCATTTACAGTATTGCTAGTTGCCTGGGAAAGCCAATCACTTTTGATAACATCACTGCTGAGAAGTGTAGTAAGAAGGAGTATGCAAGTTTTGCCAGAATATTAATTGAGGTTCCTGTTCATGAAACTTACCCTTGTTTTGTGAAGGCTTTCTATCCTGTGGATGAGTATGGGGTGCAAAAAAGCATAGACATTCATGTTGAGTTTTCTAAGCTTCCTATTAGTTGTTATCATTGTTTTGTTTATGGCCATACTTTTGAGACTTGTATGAATAGAATGTTGACTGAAGAGGAAGTGTTGGAAAGAGAAAGGACTGTTAATGGTGTGGAATCATCCTCTGAACCTACTGCTAGTGATCTTGAAACTACTCAGAAGGTTGTGAACAATGATGGTGTGAGTGCTCCTCCTATTAATTCCCCTAGCAGGGTTGCTGTTCCTGTTCCTGCTTGTGCTAAACCTGAGTCCTTAAATATTCATGGGAAGGGACCTGTTGTTAAAAAGCCTGGGGTTGATGATGAGGGTTTTCAAGTGGTGGTTAATAGAAAGAACTATGGCAATAGGCAGCCTAACTCAAAGAGTCATGAGGGGACCAATGGGAAGGGAAATAAAGGACAGGCAGTTAATTCATCGGGTAGTTCTTCTCTGAGATCTAATCATCAGGAGTGGCAAAAAATTAGCAGTGGTCAAGCATCTGTTAGCAGAACACCTGTGACTAATAAGGCTGATCAAAAGAAATTGGAAGTTAATAGCAGTTTGGAGTAGTCAAAAAATTCTAATAAAGGGGTTTATGGTGAGGAGAAAAAGGAGGACCAAAAGTTGGGTGTAAAGGGTATTCAGGGGAATGGGAAAATAATTAAAAATGGTAAAGTGCAGGAGGAGGAAAAGCATTGTGATAAGGGGCAGTTGCAGAACAGGAAGTCTGTCCCTCCTGATAAGTCTGTTCCTCTTAAGACTTATAACTCTTTCAATGTCCTAGAGGATATTACTACTGACATTACTAATGCTTCTTATAGTAATTCCATCTTTCAGCCTAGTGAGGGGTTCATCCCTGTTAATAAATCAAAAATTCTGACTACTGCTTTGGAAAGCTATTATAAAAGTTTGTCTGAGGAGGAGAAGGGTGAGGTTGTTGTGTATGTGACTAATAAACTTGTACCTCCTTTTGAAAGAAGAAGTGCATGGAGTTTTGCTCAAAGAAAACTGTTTATGATCTTATGTAATAAAAATGGATTTGATGCTGGCATGCAATGTATTCTTGAGGATGAAAGGAATGCTGAGGAAGTCTGTGAAATGCAAGATGACTTAATGGAAAATAATGTGGAACAAGAGAATGGTGTGAAGGTATGTGGATCTCATAAGGAGTCTTTGAAATGAAGATTCTTGCCTGGAATGTTAGAGGCTTGAACAATCTGGATAGGATTGTTTTGGTCAAAAAAGTGTTAAGGGAGAATGGTGTTTGGGTTTGTGGCATTATTGAATCTCGGATAGGTTCAAGCAAAATTGACTTGGTTTCCAAACAAGTTAGCAATCACTGGAATTGGGTCTCAAATGTGGACTGTTGTAGGGATTGGGCTAGAATAATGGTTGGATGGGATTCTGCTAAGGCTGATGTTCAGGTTATTGACAAGAATGATCAGGCTTTGCATTGTGTGGTTAATTCTCTTGAGGGTAAGGAGAGCTTTCTTTGCTCTTTTATCTATGGGCATATTACTCCTGTCAAAAGGAAACTGTTATGGCTTGATCTTGTGTGCCACAATCATCTGATTAATGACTTGCCTTGGGTCTGTATGGGGGATTTCAATGTAATACTTGACCCTGCTGAATCTACTTTTATTAATTCTAAATTGTGTTCTTCCATCACTCAGTTCAGGGATTGTCTCTCTTCTTGTGGGCTAAGTGATTGTGAGTACCATGGAATGAGGTTCACTTGGACCAGTAAGCCTAAGACTGGTAGTGGTATCCTTAAGAAGCTTGATAGAGTGCTTGCTAACCAAAGCTTTAATGATAACTTTGAGAAGGCTGTTGTGGAATTCTTGCCTTTTTATTCCTCTGATCACTCTCCAATGTTGTTGCAATTTGGTGATAAATGTAAGCAGAAGGGACAGGCCTTTAGATTCATGAATTACCTGACTAGAAAGCCTGCTTTTCATGAGATTGTTGCTGAGGGGTGGCAGAAGAAATATATGGGTTTCAAAATGTTTCAGCTTGTATCTAAGCTGAAGGGTTTAAAGGCCCCTTTGAGGAAACTTAATCTTTGCCATGGTAATTTGTTTGAAAGAGTTGAGAAAATCAGGAAAGAGTTGGAAAGTATTCAAAGAGAAATGGTGGATGATCCTGGTAATGGCTCTCTTAGGGATGAAGAGGGGGTTTATTTGAATGCTTACAAAGATGCCTTGATTGATGAATATCATTTTAACAAGCAACAGTCTAAAATTAATTGGTTGAGAGATGGGGATAGTAACACTAAGTTTTTCCATGCTGCTGTCAAAGAAAGAAAGAAAAGAAAAGAAGAAAGGTAGTCATGATTAAAGATGCTGAAGGTGAGGAATACTATGGAGATCAAATTGCAGAAGCCTTTGTTAAGCACTTTAGTAACTTTTTAGGAAGAAAAGGCTCTGTGGTGGAAATCTCTGATCCTGATTCCCTTTTTGTCAACACTATTCCCCTTGAAGCTGCTGAAACTATGATCTGTCCTGTGACAATCATGGAAGTTAAAGATGCCTTGATGAGTATTGATGATGACAAAGCCCCTGGGCCTGATGAGTTCACTGCTAAATTTTTTAAATCTGCTTGGGGAATTGTTAAAGATGATGTGTGTGGTGCTGTTTTGGAATTCTTCAACAATGGGAAACTCCTTAAAGAGGTTAATAACACCTCTATATCTCTTGTCCCTAAGGTTAGCAATCCTTCGTGTGTTACTGATTTTAGGCCCATTGCTTGTTGTAATGTTATATACAAGTGTATTAGTAAAATTCTCTGCAATAGAATTAAGGGAGTGCTTGGTTCAGTTGTGGATGAGAATCAAAGTGCTTTCATTCCTGGAAGGCAGATTAGTGATAATATTCTTCTTGCTCAGGAGCTTGTTAGGCAGTATAATAGAAAGGGAGGGAGTGGAAAGGTGGCTTACAAGATAGATATTCAAAAAGCCTATGATACTGTGGATCTTGATTTCATGAAGACCATATTAGGGTACTTTGGGTTTCCCAGGATTATGGTTGGTTGGATCATGGAATGCCTGAATACCGCCTCTTTCTCTATCAACTTTGAAGGGCAACAGCATGGGTTTTTTAAGGGTTTGAGAGGTTTGAGGCAGGGTGATCCTTTGTCACCCTATCTTTTTACTTTGGTCATGGAGGTACTAAATTTAATGATCAAAAGGCATATCAGGGGCAACAATGAATTTCAATATCACTGGAAGTGTGAAAAGCTTCATCTTACACACCTATGTTTTGCTGATGACCTGATGCTGTTTTGCAATGCTGATAAAAATTCTGTGCAAATTCTCAAAAATGCTTTGACTGAGTTTAGTAGGGTTTCTGGTTTGGTCCCTAATCAGCTGAAAAGCACTGTTTTCTATGGTAGTGTTGCTGAGAGTACTAAGAGAGTTTTGAATGCCATTATGCCTTTTAAGCCTGGCTCTCTCCCTGTCAGGTATCTTGGTGTTCCTCTCTTATCTAGCAGATTGTATTATAAAGATTGCATTATGCTAATTGAAAAAGTGAGAACGAGATTGGATAACTGGAAAAATAAGTTTCTGTCATTTGCTGGTAGGCTGCAATTAGTTAAATCAGTCTTATCTTCTATTTGTATATATTAAACATCAATGTTCATATTGCCTGCTAATGTATTGGAAGAAATTGAAGGAATGATGAGGAGATTTCTGTGGGCTCATGAAACTAATTTCAGGGGTAAAATCAGAGTTAAATGGGATAATGTTTGTCAAAAAATGGAAAAATGGTGGGCTAGGGGTCAAATCTCTTAAGATGATGAATTCTGCTCTTGTTACAAAACATATTTGGAACTTGGTGTCTGGTAGACCTTCCTTATGGGCTAATTGGGTCAGATTGTACCTTATGAAGGATAGAAACTTTTGGACTTTACAGCCAAAAAATGGGTGCAGCTGGGCTTGGAGGAAAATTCTTGACTGTAGAAAGTTGGTTAGAGTTCATATGTTGTTTGAGATTGGGAATGGGACTAAGGTTAGTGCCTGGCATGACAGATGGCATGAAATGGGGCCATTAGATTTATACATTTCAAATAGAGATATCATGAGGGCTGGGTTTAGAGATGACTCCACTGTTGCTGATATTGTGGATGGTAATAGGTGGAAGTGGCCTATGGAATGGTATAGTAAATATCCTCTGTTGAATTTTATCCAATGTCCTGATATTAGGAGTGAAATGGAAGACAAGCTCAGGTGGATAAGTAAGGATGGTCTTCTAGTGAACTTTAGCACATCTCTGTGTTATGATGATCTGTTAAGCCATAATCCTGAAGTTTTCTGGGCGGCTAATGTTTGGTTTGCTCAAAGAATTCCTAGGCATGCTTTTGTTTTGTGGATGGCTGCCCAGAATAAATTACTGACACAGGATAGGCTGGACAAGTGGAGCGGGAATGGGGAGAGGAAATGTGCTTTCTGTAATTCTCAGCCTGATAGTCACAATCACTTATTTTTCAATTGTAGTTTTCCTGGGGAATTATGGAGAAGGATTAAGCTTAAGGCTAGAATGATGGATGCCCCTGATAATTGGAGTAATGTCAAGGATTACCTTGGTACTTTGCCGGCAAGGAAAGCTATATGGAATGTGATCAGGAAATTAGCCATTGCCGCAACCATTTACTTTGTTTGGCAAGAAAGAAATTTGAGGCTGTTTCAGGGAAAAAGTAGGAGTTTAGAGGCTGTTGAGTACTTGATTGTTGATTCAGTTAGGCTAAAGCTGAAGAGTACTGTTGTGAAATATTCAGCTCAAGTTATGCAGGCTGATGATGTTTGGAAGTTCCTCCCCTTCTTTCTCTCTAATGATAGCATGCAGTTGTAATATTATAAGGGCTTGGGAATCCCATTTTCCTGGTATGGGATGGATCAGTTTGGCTTGGGTTTCTTGGTGGTTCTCTTTCATTAATTGGTGGGATAGGGGGATTTATTGGGAAGGAAGGTGGTGGAAAGGAAGGGCTCCAAGCATTATGGTGAGTTTTGGGGATGGGATTGGGGGGGTGAAGGGTACATCTTGCACACATTGCACTTTCTTTGGTTTCACTAGAGGGGGGGAGTGTGAGTGGAATGGTGACATTATGAAGGGAGGAGTGGAGGAGGAGTGTGATTTTGAATTGTATTAGGATTTGGGGTGGTGGGATTTTATGGGTCCTTTTGCATGATGTAGGGGTTTACTATAAAGCTTGGGTAGTCATCTGGTGTAGCAATACACTTCCTGCCTCTAATTTTTTACTTTTATTTCTGCTTTACTTTTATGTCTGTTGGGTCATTATTCTGATGGAAGGGAGACCATTTGTTTCTCTTTTTTCCATTTCTGCGTTAATGGTTAGGGGTTGGTGTTTAAAATGGCTGAAGAATAGCATTAACCTTGGGAGAAGTTACATTAAGAGTATCATTTGGGTCAGGATTCATCCTCTTATCTTTTTTTGTTATTTAGATCTTACCCTTGGTACTCAAACCGGCAATCCAGTTTTTGGCCTTAGCTTTTGTTGGTTTTCTTTTTTGTGTCTGTCCTGTTGGACTTGGGTATCCCATTTGCCTGGTATGGGATGGATCAGTTTGGCTTGGGTTTCTTGGTGGTTCTCTTTCATTAATTGGTGGGATGGGGGGATTTATTGGGAAGGAAGGTGGTGGAAAGGCAGGGCTCCAAGCATTATGGTGAGTTTTGGGGATGGGATTGGGGGGGTGAAGGGTACATCTTGCACACATTGCACTTTCTTTGGTTTCACTAGAGGGGGTGAGTGTGAGTGGAATGGTGACATTATGAGGGGAGGAGTGGAGGAGGAGTGTGATTTTAATTATATTAGGATTTGGGGTGGTGGGATTTTATGGGTCCTTTTGCATGATGTCGGGGTTTACTATAAAGCTTGGGTAGTCATCTGGTGTAGCAATACACCTCCTGCCTCCAATTTTTTACTTTTATTTCTGCTTTACTTTTATGTCTTTTGGGTCATTATTCTGATGGAAGGGAGACCATTTGTTTCTCTTTTTTCCATTTCTGCGTTAATGGTTAGGGGTTGGTGTTTAAAATGGCTGAAGAATAGCATTAACCTTGGGAGTAGTTACATTAAGTGTATCATTTGGGTCAGGATTCATTCTCTTATCTTTTTTTGTTATTTAGAACTTACCCTTGGTACTCAAACCGGCAATCCAGTTTTTGGCCTTAGCTTTTGTTGGTTTTCTTTTTTGTGTCTGTCCTGTTGGACTTGGGGTGGGGGGTGCTTTGGGGTGAGGGAGGCTATTACTGCTATGGTCTGGTTCTGGAGTATGGTTGGCATTAATAGTAATGATTTGGGCCTATTTACATGGAAGCATTTGTGTTGGATTTGGAACCCTATAGTAAATCCCAGATTTGGTTTGTGCAGTCTGTGTTCTTGGTTCACTCTTAGTATTCTTAGATTGGTTGCTTGCATTTGGTGGCTTTTCTTAGTCAAAATTTGGGATATTTCCAAGGCTGCAAATCCATCTGATGGGGGGGGGGGGGTAGCTTTTGAAAGTCCTTTTTGGCTTAAGAGTTTTGGAAGGAATACCAATTTTTGGATAATCATTGATAAACTTGATGATTTTGGTAGTAAGCTTATTAGTTTTGTTATCTTGAGTGGGGAATGCACAATGTATTGTAATACCGATTGGTGTGTCTTCTATATTTCTTATGACCATAGCAGTTGTTGGAAGTTTGGGAGCATAGGTTTTAATGTTTGGTGTAGTAACTGTATTAGTTGGGAGCTGGGTAGCTCTTACTGGGCTGTTTCTAGGCGATTTGGGCAGAACTGTGTGGCTTCCCATCTTTGGTTTTTTGATAAGAGCAGGCAGAGCACTTATGTTTATTGGGGAATTACTATGAATGTGATTTCTGGTTCGGATTTGGGTTTGGTTGGAGGGATAACTGGCTATGCGTATGACTGGGATTGGAAAGTTTGTATTAATTTGGTGGTAGTCTTGGTTCGAACATGGGTTAGAGTGGAAGGAAGGCTGGGCTTTCTCATACCTTGTATTGGGTAATATTCTGGGCCGGAGTTGGTGTCTTCTTTGGTGGGCTGCCTTTGTGATTTTAATGTATCAGTTCTGGACTATCGGGCTGGGTTATTCTGGGCCTTTTTTTTCTGCTAGGTGTTATCACCAAGATGATTCTATGGCGAACGTATGCTTATGTTTTGCGGGAAAAGTCTTGTGTTTTAGGATTGTCTTGTATTTTGGATGTATTTGGTTTTTTAGGAGTATTATTTGTTGTTTCTCGATGCACTTAGCTGTTAAGGTTGGGGAATGTCCATCCTAGATGGCTTTGTGTGTTCCCTTGTACTTTTTTGTTCTTTCTATTTATTTTGCCGGGTTTTCCCCAAAAAAAAAAAGTGTGTTTAGGACCAACGATGGCCCAATAAGGTGTGTATAGGGGCAATTGAGGGTCAGTTGGGCCAATGAGTACCAATATGGTGTGTGTGTAACCAATAAGTTGTTTTTAGGACCAATGATGGCCCATAAGGTGTGTTTTGGGGCAAAGAGGGTCAGTTGGGACCAATGAATCCCAATAAGGTGTGTATGTAACCAATAACTTGTGTTTAGGACCAATGATGGTCCAATAAGGTGTGTATGTAACCAATAAGTTGTGTTTAGGACCAATGATGGCCTAATATGGTATGTTGAGGGGCAACGAGGGTCAGTTGGGACCAATGAATCCAAATAAGGTGTGTATGTAACCAATAAGTTTTCTTTAGGACGAATGAGTCCCTATACGGTGTGTTTAGGGGCAACGAGGTCTGTTGGGACCAATGTGTCCCAATAAGGTGTGTATGTAACCAATAAGTTTGGTTTAGCACCAATGATGGCCCAATAAGGTGTGTTTAGGGGCAACGAGAGTCAGTTAGGACCAATGAGTCCCAATAAGTTGTTTTTAGGACCAATGATGGCCCAATAAGGTGTGTTTTGGGGCAACCAGGGTCAGTTAGGACCAATGATGGCCTAATAAGGTGTGTATGTAACCAATAAGTTGTGTTTAGGACCATTGATGGCCCAATAAGGTGTGTTTAGGTTCAACGAGGGTCAGTTGGGACTATTAAGTCCCAATAAGGTGTGTTTGTAACCAATAAGTTGTGTTTAGGACCAATGATGGACCAATAAGTTGTGTTTAGGACCAATGATAGTCCCAATAAGGTGTGTATGTAACCAATAAGTTTTGTTTAGGACCAATGAGTCCCTATACGGTGTGTTTAGGGACAACGAAGTCTGTTGAGACCAATGTGTCCCAATAAGGTGTGTATGTAACCAATAAGTTTGGTTTAGCACCAATGATGGCCCAATAAGGTATGTTTAGGGGCAACGAGAGTCAGTTGGGACCAATGAGTCCCAATAAGATGTGTATGTAACCAATAAGTTGTGTTTAAGACCAATGATGGCCCAATAAGGTGTGTTTAGGAGAAACGAGGGTCACTTGGGACCAATGATGGCCCAATAAGGTGTGTATGTAATCAATAAGTTGTGGTTAGGACCAATGATGGACCAATAAGGTGAGTATGTAACCAATAAGTTGTGTTTAGGACAAATGATAGCCTAATAAGGTGTGTTTAGGGGCAACGAGGGTCAGTTTGGACCAAAAAGTCCCAATAAGGTGTGTATGTAACCCATAAGTTGTGTTTAGGACCAATGATGGTCCAATAAGGTGTGTTTAGGAGAAACGAGGGCCACTTGGGACCAATGATGGCCCAATAAGGTGTGTTTAGAGGAAACGAGGGTCACTTGGGACCAATGATGGCCCAATAAGGTGTGTATGTAACCAATAAATTGTGTTTAGGACCAATGATGGCCCAATAAGGTGTGTTTAGGGGCAACGAGGGTCAGTTGGGAGCAATGATTCCCAATAAGTTGTGTTTAGTACTAATAATGGCCCAACAAGGTGTGTTTAGGGGCAACGAGGGTCAGTTGGGACCAATGATGCACTAATAAGGTGTGTGTGTAACCAATAAGTTGTGTTTAAGAGAAATGATAGCCCAATAAGATGTGTTTAGGGGCAACCAGGGTCAGTTAGGACCAATGATGGCCTAATAAGGTGTGTATGTAACCAATACGTTGTGTTTAGGACCATTGATGGCCCAATACGGTGTGTTTAGGTTCAACGAGGGTCAGTTGGGACTAATGAGTCCCAATAAGGTGTGTATGTAACCAATAAGTTGTGTTTAGGACCAATGATGGCCCAATAAGGTGTGTTTAGGGGGAACGAGGGTCACTTGGGACCAATGATGGCCCAATAAGGTGTGTTTGTAACCAATAAGTTGTGTTTAGGACAAATGATAGCCTAATAAGGTGTCTTTAGGGGCGACGAGGGTCAGTTTGGACCAAAAAGTCCCAATAAGGTGTGTATGTAACCAATAAGTTGTGTTTAGGACCAATGATGGCCCAATAAGGTGTATTTAGGAGAAACGCGGGTCACTTGGGACCAATGATGGCCCAATAAGGTGTGTATGTAACTGATAAGTTGTGTTTAGGACCAATGATGGCCTAATAAGGTGTGTTTAGGGGTAACGAGGGTCAGTTGGGACCAATGATGGCCTAATACGGTGTGTATGTAACCAATAAGTTGTGTTTAGGACCAATGATGGCTCAATAAGGTGTGTTTAGGGGCAACGAGGGTCAGTTGGGAGCAATGATTCCCAATAAGTTATGTTTAGTACTAATGATGGCTCAATAAGGTGTGTTTAGGGGCAACGAGGGTCAGTTGGGACCAATAATGGACTAATAAGGTGTGTATGTAACCAATTAGTTGTGTTTAGGACCAATGATGGCCCAATAAGGTGTATTTAGGGGCAAGCAGGGTCAGTTAGGACCAATGATGGCCTAATAAGGTGTGTATGTAACCAATAAGTTGTGTTTAGGACCATTGATGGCCCAATAAGGTGTGTTTAGGTTCAACGAGGGTCAGTTGGGACTAATGAGTCCCAATAAGGTGTGTTTGTAACCAATAACTTGTGTTTAGGACCAATGATGACCCAATAAGGTGTGTTTAGGGGCAACGAGGGTCACTTGGGACCAATGATGGCCCAATAAGGTGTGTTTAGGGGCAACGAGGGTCACTTGGGACCAATGATGGCCCAATAAGGTGTGTTTGTAACCAATAAGTTGTGTTTAGGATAAATGATAGCCTAATAAGGTGTGTTTAGGGGTAACGAGGGTCAGTTTGGACCAAAAAGTCCCAATAAGGTGAGTATGTAACCAATAAGTTGTGTTTAGGACCAATGATGGCCCAATAAGGTGTGTTTAGGAGAAACGAGGGTCACTTGGGACCAATGATGGCCCAATAAGGTGTGTATGTAATCAATAAGTTGTGGTTAGGACCAATGATGGACCAATAAGGTGAGTATGTAACCAATAAGTTGTGTTTAGGACAAATGATAGCCTAATAAGGTGTGTTTAGGGGCAACGAGGGTCAGTTTGGACCAAAAAGTCCTAATAAGGTGTGTATGTAACCCATAAGTTATGTTTAGGACCAATGATGGTCCAATAAGGTGTGTTTAGGAGAAACGAGGGCCACTTGGGACCAATGATGGCCCAATAAGGTGTGTTTAGAGGAAACGAGGGTCACTTGGGACCAATGATGGCCCAATAAGGTGTGTATGTAACCAATAAATTGTGTTTAGGACCAATGATGGCCCAATAAGGTGTGTTTAGGGGCAACGAGGGTTAGTTGGGAGCAATGATTCCCAATAAGTTGTGTTTAGTACTAATAATGGCCCAACAAGGTGTGTTTAGGGGCAACGAGGGTCAGTTGGGACCAATGATGCACTAATAAGGTGTGTGTGTAACCAATAAGTTGTGTTTAAGAGAAATGATAGCCCAATAAGGTGTGTTTAGGCGCAACCAGGGTCAGTTAGGACCAATGATGGCCTAATAAGGTGTGTATGTAACCAATAAGTTGTGTTTAGGACCATTGATGGCCCAATACGGTGTGTTTAGGTTCAACGAGGGTCAGTTGGGACTAATGAGTCCCAATAAGGTGTGTATGTAACCAATAAGTTGTGTTTAGGACCAATGATGGCCCAATAAGGTGTGTTTAGGGGGAACGAGGGTCACTTGGGACCAATGATGGCCCAATAAGGTGTGTTTGTAATCAATAAGTTGTGTTTAGGACAAATGATAGCCTCATAAGGTGTCTTTAGGGGCGACGAGGGTCAGTTTGGACCAAAAAGTCCCAATAAGGTGTGTATGTAACCAATAAGTTGTGTTTAGGACCAATGATGGCCCAATAAGGTGTATTTAGGAGAAACGAGGGTCACTTGGGACCAATGATGGCCCAATAAGGTGTGTATGTAACTGATAAGTTGTGTTTAGGACCAATGATGGCCTAATAAGGTGTGTTTAGGGGCAACGAGGGTCAGTTTGGACCAAAAAGTCCCAATAAGGTGTGTATGTAACCCATAAGTTGTGTTTAGGACCAATGATGGTCCAATAAGGTGTGTTTAGGAGAAACGAGGGCCACTTGGGACCAATGATGGCCCAATAAGGTGTGTTTAGAGGAAACGAGGGTCACTTGGGACCAATGATGGCCCAATAAGGTGTGTATGTAACCAATAAATTGTGTTTAGGACCAATGATGGCCCAATAAGGTGTGTTTAGGGGCAACGAGGGTCAGTTGGGAGCAATGATTCCCAATAAGTTGTGTTTAGTATTAATAATGGCCCAACAAGGTGTGTTTAGGGGCAATGAGGGTCAGTTGGGACCAATGATGCACTAATAAGGTGTGTGTGTAACCAATAAGTTGTGTTTAAGAGAAATGATAGCCCAATAAGGTGTGTTTAGGGGCAACCAGGGTCAGTTAGGACCAATGATGGCCTAATAAGGTGTGTATGTAACCAATACGTTGTGTTTAGGACCATTGATGGCCCAATACGGTGTGTTTAGGTTCAACGAGGGTCAGTTGGGACTAATGAGTCCCAATAAGGTGTGTATGTAACCAATAAGTTGTGTTTAGGACCAATGATGGCCCAATAAGGTGTGTTTAGGGGGAACGAGGGTCACTTGGGACCAATGATGGCCCAATAAGGTGTGTTTGTAACCAATAAGTTGTGTTTAGGACAAATGATAGCCTAATAAGGTGTCTTTAGGGGCGACGAGGGTCAGTTTGGACCAAAAAGTCCCAATAAGGTGTGTATGTAACCAATAAGTTGTGTTTAGGACCAATGATGGCCCAATAAGGTGTATTTAGGAGAAACGAGGGTCACTTGGGACCAATGATGGCCCAATAAGGTGTGTATGTAACTGATAAGTTGTGTTTAGGACCAATGATGGCCTAATAAGGTGTGTTTAGGGGTAACGAGGGTCAGTTGGGACCAATGATGGCCTAATACGGTGTGTATGTAACCAATAAGTTGTGTTTAGGACCAATGATGGCTCAATAAGGTGTGTTTAGGGGCAACGAGGGTCAGTTGGGAGCAATGATTCCCAATAAGTTATGTTTAGTACTAATGATGGCTCAATAAGGTGTGTTTAGGGGCAACGAGGGTCAGTTGGGACCAATAATGGACTAATAAGGTGTGTATGTAACCAATAAGTTGTGTTTAGGACCAATGATGGCCCAATAAGGTGTATTTAGGGGCAAGCAGGGTCAGTTAGGACCAATGATGGCCTAATAAGGTGTGTATGTAACCAATAAGTTGTGTTTAGGACCATTGATGGCCCAATAAGGTGTGTTTAGGTTCAACGAGGGTCAGTTGGGACTAATGAGTCCCAATAAGGTGTGTTTGTAACCAATAACTTGTGTTTAGGACCAATGATGGCCCAATAAGGTGTGTTTAGGGGCAACGAGGGTCACTTGGGACCAATGATGGCCCAATAAGGTGTGTTTAGGGGCAACGAGGGTCACTTGGGACCAATGATGGCCCAATAAGGTGTGTTTGTAACCAATAAGTTGTGTTTAGGATAAATGATAGCCTAATAAGGTGTGTTTAGGGGTAACGAGGGTCAGTTTGGACCAAAAAGTCCCAATAAGGTGAGTATGTAACCAATAAGTTGTGTTTAGGACCAATGATGGCCCAATAAGGTGTGTTTAGGAGAAACGAGGGTCACTTGGGACCAATGATGGCCCAATAAGGTGTGTATGTAATCAATAAGTTGTGGTTAGGACCAATGATGGACCAATAAGGTGAGTATGTAACCAATAAGTTGTGTTTAGGACAAATGATAGCCTAATAAGGTGTGTTTAGGGGCAACGAGGGTCAGTTTGGACCAAAAAGTCCTAATAAGGTGTGTATGTAACCCATAAGTTATGTTTAGGACCAATGATGGTCCAATAAGGTGTGTTTAGGAGAAACGAGGGCCACTTGGGACCAATGATGGCCCAATAAGGTGTGTTTAGAGGAAACGAGGGTCACTTGGGACCAATGAAGGCCCAATAAGGTGTGTGTGTAACCAATAAATTGTGTTTAGGACCAATGATGGCCCAATAAGGTGTGTTTAGGGGCAACGAGGGTTAGTTGGGAGCAATGATTCCTAATAAGTTGTGTTTAGTACTAATAATGGCCCAACAAGGTGTGTTTAGGGGCAACGAGGGTCAGTTGGGACCAATGATGCACTAATAAGGTGTGTGTGTAACCAATAAGTTGTGTTTAAGAGAAATGATAGCCCAATAAGGTGTGTTTAGGCGCAACCAGGGTCAGTTAGGACCAATGATGGCCTAATAAGGTGTGTATGTAACCAATAAGTTGTGTTTAGGACCATTGATGGCCCAATACGGTGTGTTTAGGTTCAACGAGGGTCAGTTGGGACTAATGAGTCCCAATAAGGTGTGTATGTAACCAATAAGTTGTGTTTAGGACCAATGATGGCCCAATAAGGTGTGTTTAGGGGGAACGAGGGTCACTTGGGACCAATGATGGCCCAATAAGGTGTGTTTGTAAACAATAAGTTGTGTTTAGGACAAATGATAGCCTCATAAGGTGTCTTTAGGGGCGACGAGGGTCAGTTTGGACCAAAAAGTCCCAATAAGGTGTGTATGTAACCAATAAGTTGTGTTTAGGACCAATGATGGCCCAATAAGGTGTATTTAGGAGAAACGAGGGTCACTTGGGACCAATGATGGCCCAATAAGGTGTGTATGTAACTGATAAGTTGTGTTTAGGACCAATGATGGCCTAATAAGGTGTGTTTAGGGGTAACGAGGGTCAGTTGGGACCAATGATGGCCTAATACGGTGTGTATGTAACCAATAAGTTGTGTTTAGGACCAATGATGGCTCAATATGGTGTGTTTAGGGGCAACGAGGGTCAGTTGGGAGCAATGATTCCCAATAAGTTATGTTTAGTACTAATGATGGCTCAATAAGGTGTGTTTAGGGGCAACGAGGGTCAGTTGGGACCAATGATGGACTAATAAGGTGTGTATGTAACCAATAAGTTGTGTTTAGGACCAATGATGGTCCAATAAGGTGTATTTAGGGGCAAGCAGGGTCAGTTAGGACCAATGATGGCCTAATAAGGTGTGTATGTAACCAATAAGTTGTGTTTAGGACCATTGATGGCCCAATAAGGTGTGTTTAGGTTCAACGAGGGTCAGTTGGGACTAATGAGTCCCAATAAGGTGTGTTTGTAACCAATAACTTGTGTTTAGGACCAATGATGGCCCAATAAGGTGTGTTTAGGGGCAACGAGGGTCACTTGGGACCAATGATGGCCCAATAAGGTGTGTTTAGGGGCAACGAGGGTCACTTGGGACCAATGATGGCCCAATAAGGTGTGGTTGTAACCAATAAGTTGTGTTTAGGATAAATGATAGCCTAATAAGGTGTGTTTAGGGGTAACGAGGGTCAGTTTGGACCAAAAAGTCCCAATAAGGTGAGTATGTAACCAATAAGTTGTGTTTAGGACCAATGATGGCCCAATAAGGTGTGTTTAGGAGAAACGAGGGTCACTTTCGACCAATGATGGCCCAATAAGGTGTGTATGTAACTGATAAGTTGTGTTTAGGACCAATGATGGCCCAATAAGGTGTGTTTAGGGGTAACGAGGTCAGTTGGGACCAATGATGGCCTAATAAGGTGTGTATGTAACCAATAAGTTGTGTTTAGGACCAATGATGGCCCAATAAGGTGTGTTTAGGGGCAACGAGGGTCAGTTGGGAGCAATGATTCCCAATAAGTTATGTTTAGTACTAATAATGGCCCAATAAGGTGTGTTTAGGGGCAACGAGGGTCAGTTGGGACCAATGATGCACTAATAAGGTGTGTATGTAACCAATAAGTTGTGTTTAGGAGCAATGATGGCCCAATAAGGTGTGTTTAGGGGCAACCAGGGTCAGTTAGGACCAATGATGGCCTAATAAGGTGTGTATGTAACCAATAAGTTGTGTTTAGGACCATTGATGGCCCAATACGGTGTGTTTAGGTTCAACGAGGGTCAGTTGGGACTAATGAGTCCCAATAAGGTGTGTATGTAACCAATAAGTTGTGTTTAGGACCAATGATGGACCAATAAGGTGTGTTTAGGGGTAACGAGGGTCAGTTGGGACCAATGATAGCCTAATAAGTTGTGTATGTAACCAATAAGTTGTGTTTAGGACCAATGATGGCCCAATAAGGTGTGTTTAGGGGCAACGAGGGTCAGTTGGGAGCAATGATTCCCAATAAGTTATGTTTAGTACTAATGATGGCTCAATAAGGTGTGTTTAGGGGCAACGAGGGTCAGTTGGGACCAATGATGGACTAATAAGGTGTGTATGTAACCAATAAGTTGTGTTTAGGAGCAATGATGGCCCAATAAGGTGTGTTTAGGGGCAACCAGGGTCAGTTAGGACCAATGATGGCCTAATAAGGTGTGTATGTAACCAATAAGTTGTGTTTAGGACCATTGATGGCCCAATACGGTGTGTTTAGGTTCAACGAGGGTCAGTTGGGACTAATGAGTCCCAATAAGGTGTGTATGTAACCAATAAGTTGTGTTTAGGACCAATGATGGACCAATAAGGTGTGTTTAGGGGTAACGAGGGTCAGTTGGGACCAATGATGGCCTAATAAGTTGTGTATGTAACCAATAAGTTGTGTTTAGGACCAATGATGGCCCAATAAGGTGTGTTTAGGGGCAACGAGGGTCAGTTGGGAGCAATGATTCCCAATAAGTTATGTTTAGTACTAATGATGGCTCAATAAGGTGTGTTTAGGGGCAACGAGGGTCAGTTGGGACCAATGATGGACTAATAAGGTGTGTATGTAACCAATAAGTTGTGTTTAGGACCAATGATGGCCCAATAAGGTGTATTTAGGGGCAACCAGGGTCAGTTAGGACCAATGATGGCCTAATATGTGTGTATGTAACCAATAAGTTGTGTTTAGGACCAATGATGGCCCAATAAGGTGTGTTTAGGGGCAATGAGGGTCAGTTGGGAGCAATGATTCCCAATAAGTTATGTTTAGTACTAATAATGGCCCAATAAGGTGTGTTTAGGGGCAACGAGGGTCAGTTGGGACCAATGATGCACTAATAAGGTGTGTATGTAACCAATAAGTTGTGTTTAGGAGCAATGATGGCCCAATAAGGTGTGTTTAGGGGCAACCAGGGTCAGTTAGGACCAATGATGGCCTAATAAGGTGTGTATGTAACCAATAAGTTTGTGTTTAGGACCATTGATGGCCCAATACGGTGTGTTTAGGTTCAACGAGGGTCAGTTGGGACTAATGAGTCCCAATAAGGTGTGTATGTAACCAATAAGTTGTGTTTAGGACCAATGATGGACCAATAAGGTGTGTTTAGGGGTAACGAGGGTCAGTTGGGACCAATGATGGCCTAATAAGTTGTGTATGTAACCAATAAGTTGTGTTTAGGACCAATGATGGCCCAATAAGGTGTGTTTAGGGGCAACGAGGGTCAGTTGGGAGCAATGATTCCCAATAAGTTATGTTTAGTACTAATGATGGCTCAATAAGGTGTGTTTAGGGGCAACGAGGGTCAGTTGGGACCAATGATGGACTAATAAGGTGTGTATGTAACCAATAAGTTGTGTTTAGGAGCAATGATGGCCCAATAAGGTGTGTTTAGGGGCAACCAGGGTCAGTTAGGACCAATGATGGCCTAATAAGGTGTGTATGTAACCAATAAGTTGTGTTTAGGACCATTGATGGCCTAATACGGTGTGTTTAGGTTCAACGAGGGTCAGTTGGGACTAATGAGTCCCAATAAGGTGTGTATGTAACCAATAAGTTGTGTTTAGGACCAATGATGGACCAATAAGGTGTGTTTAGGGGTAACGAGGGTCAGTTGGGACCAATGATGGCCTAATAAGTTGTGTATGTAACCAATAAGTTGTGTTTAGGACCAATGATGGCCCAATAAGGTGTGTTTAGGGGCAACGAGGGTCAGTTGGGAGCAATGATTCCCAATAAGTTATGTTTAGTACTAATGATGGCTCAATAAGGTGTGTTTAGGGGCAACGAGGGTCAGTTGGGACCAATGATGGACTAATAAGGTGTGTATGTAACCAATAAGTTGTGTTTAGGACCAATGATGGCCCAATAAGGTGTATTTAGGGGCAACCAGGGTCAGTTAGGACCAATGATGGCCTAATAAGGTGTGTATGTAACCAATAAGTTGTGTTTAGGACCATTGATGGCCCAATACGGTGTGTTTAGGTTCAACGAGGGTCAGTTGGGACTAATGAGTCCCAATAAGGTGTGTATGTAACCAATGAGTTGTGTTTAGGACCAATGATGGCCCAATAAGGTGTGTTTAGGGGCAACGAGGGTCACTTGGGACCAATGATGGCCCAATAAGGTGTGTTTGTAACCAATAAGTTGTGTTTAGGACAAATGATAGACTAATAAGGTGTCTTTAGGGGCAACGAGGGTTAGTTTGGACCAAAAAGTCCCAATAAGTTGTGTTTAGGACCAATGATGGCCCAATAAGGTGTGTTTAGGGGCAACGAGGGTCAGTTGGGAGCAATGATTCCCAATAAGTTATGTTTAGTACTAATAATGGCCCAATAAGGTGTGTTTAGGGGCAACGAGGGTCAGTTGGGACCAATGATGCACTAATAAGGTGTGTATGTAACCAATAAGTTGTGTATAGGAGCAATGATGGCCCAATAAGGTGTGTTTAGGGGCAACCAGGGTCAGTTTGGACCAATGATGGCCTAATAAGGTGTGTATGTAACCAATAAGTTGTGTTTAGGACCATTGATGGCCCAATACGGTGTGTTTAGGTTCAACGAGGGTCAGTTGGGACTAATGAGTCCCAATAAGGTGTGTATGTAACCAATAAGTTGTGTTTAGGACCAATGATGGCCCAATAAGGTGTGTTTAGGGGCAACGAGGGTCACTTGGGGACCAATGATGGCCCAATAAGGTGTGTTTGTAACCAATAAGTTGTGTTTAGGACAAATGATAGCCTAATAAGTTGTCTTTATGGGCAACGAGGGTCAGTTTGGACCAAAAAGTCCCAATAAGGTGTGTATGTAACCAATAAGTTGTGTTTAGGACCAATGATGGCTCAATAAGGTGTGTTTAGGGGCAACGAGGGTCAGTTGGGAGCAATGATTCCCAATAAGTTATGTTTAGTACTAATGATGGCTCAATAAGGTGTGTTTAGGGGCAACGAGGGTCAGTTGGGACCAATAATGGACTAATAAGGTGTGTATGTAACCAATAAGTTGTGTTTAGGACCAATGATGGCCCAATAAGGTGTATTTAGGGGCAAGCAGGGTCAGTTAGGACCAATGATGGCCTAATAAGGTGTGTATGTAACCAATAAGTTGTGTTTAGGACCATTGATGGCCCAATAAGGTGTGTTTAGGTTCAACGAGGGTCAGTTGGGACTAATGAGTCCCAATAAGGTGTGTTTGTAACCAATAACTTGTGTTTAGGACCAATGATGGCCCAATAAGGTGTGTTTAGGGGCAACGAGGGTCACTTGGGACCAATGATGGCCCAATAAGGTGTGTTTAGGGGCAACGAGGGTCACTTGGGACCAATGATG
The DNA here is from genome assembly GCA_039602395.1 of Deinandra increscens subsp. villosa. Classification (NCBI taxonomy): domain Eukaryota; kingdom Viridiplantae; phylum Streptophyta; class Magnoliopsida; order Asterales; family Asteraceae; genus Deinandra; species Deinandra increscens. The sequence goes on from JBCNJP010009063.1 coordinate 22,422, forward strand.
GCCCAATAAGGTGTGTTTGTAACCAATAAGTTGTGTTTAGGATAAATGATAGACTAATAAGGTGTCTTTAGGGGCAACGAGGGTTAGTTTGGACCAAAAAGTCCCAATAAGGTGTGTATGTAACCAATAAGTTGTGTTTAGGACCAATGATGGCCCAATAAGGTGTGTTTAGGGGCAACGAGGGTCAGTTGGGAGCAATGATTCCCAATAAGTTATGTTTAGTACTAATAATGGCCCAATAAGGTGTGTTTAGGGGCAACGAGGGTCAGTTGGGACCAATGATGCACTAATAAGGTGTGTATGTAACCAATAAGTTGTGTATAGGAGCAATGATGGCCCAATAAGGTGTGTTTAGGGGCAACCAGGGTCAGTTTGGACCAATGATGGCCTAATAAGGTGTGTATGTAACCAATAAGTTGTGTTTAGGACCATTGATGGCCCAATAAGGTGTGTTTAGGTTCAACGAGGGTCAGTTGGGACTAATGAGTCCCAATAAGGTGTGTTTGTAACCAATAACTTGTGTTTAGGACCAATGATGGCCCAATAAGGTGTGTTTAGGGGCAACGAGGGTCACTTGGGACCAATGATGGCCCAATAAGGTGTGTTTAGGGGCAACGAGGGTCACTTGGGACCAATGATGGCCCAATAAGGTGTGGTTGTAACCAATAAGTTGTGTTTAGGATAAATGATAGCCTAATAAGGTGTGTTTAGGGGTAACGAGGGTCAGTTTGGACCAAAAAGTCCCAATAAGGTGAGTATGTAACCAATAAGTTGTGTTTAGGACCAATGATGGCCCAATAAGGTGTGTTTAGGAGAAACGAGGGTCACTTTGGACCAATGATGGCCCAATAAGGTGTGTATGTAACTGATAAGTTGTGTTTAGGACCAATGATGGCCCAATAAGGTGTGTTTAGGGGTAACGAGGTCAGTTGGGACCAATGATGGCCTAATAAGGTGTGTATGTAACCAATAAGTTGTGTTTAGGACCAATGATGGCCCAATAAGGTGTGTTTAGGGGCAACGAGGGTCAGTTGGGAGCAATGATTCCCAATAAGTTATGTTTAGTACTAATAATGGCCCAATAAGGTGTGTTTAGGGGCAACGAGGGTCAGTTGGGACCAATGATGCACTAATAAGGTGTGTATGTAACCAATAAGTTGTGTTTAGGAGCAATGATGGCCCAATAAGGTGTGTTTAGGGGCAACCAGGGTCAGTTAGGACCAATGATGGCCTAATAAGGTGTGTATGTAACCAATAAGTTGTGTTTAGGACCATTGATGGCCCAATACGGTGTGTTTAGGTTCAACGAGGGTCAGTTGGGACTAATGAGTCCCAATAAGGTGTGTATGTAACCAATAAGTTGTGTTTAGGACCAATGATGGACCAATAAGGTGTGTTTAGGGGTAACGAGGGTCAGTTGGGACCAATGATGGCCTAATAAGTTGTGTATGTAACCAATAAGTTGTGTTTAGGACCAATGATGGCCCAATAAGGTGTGTTTAGGGGCAACGAGGGTCAGTTGGGAGCAATGATTCCCAATAAGTTATGTTTAGTACTAATGATGGCTCAATAAGGTGTGTTTAGGGGCAACGAGGGTCAGTTGGGACCAATGATGGACTAATAAGGTGTGTATGTAACCAATAAGTTGTGTTTAGGAGCAATGATGGCCCAATAAGGTGTGTTTAGGGGCAACCAGGGTCAGTTAGGACCAATGATGGCCTAATAAGGTGTGTATGTAACCAATAAGTTGTGTTTAGGACCATTGATGGCCCAATACGGTGTGTTTAGGTTCAACGAGGGTCAGTTGGGACTAATGAGTCCCAATAAGGTGTGTATGTAACCAATAAGTTGTGTTTAGGACCAATGATGGACCAATAAGGTGTGTTTAGGGGTAACGAGGGTCAGTTGGGACCAATGATGGCCTAATAAGTTGTGTATGTAACCAATAAGTTGTGTTTAGGACCAATGATGGCCCAATAAGGTGTGTTTAGGGGCAACGAGGGTCAGTTGGGAGCAATGATTCCCAATAAGTTATGTTTAGTACTAATGATGGCTCAATAAGGTGTGTTTAGGGGCAACGAAGGTCAGTTGGGACCAATGATGGACTAATAAGGTGTGTATGTAACCAATAAGTTGTGTTTAGGACCAATGATGGCCCAATAAGGTGTATTTAGGGGCAACCAGGGTCAGTTAGGACCAATGATGGACTAATATGTGTGTATGTAACCAATAAGTTGTGTTTAGGACCAATGATGGCCCAATAAGGTGTGTTTAGGGGCAACGAGGGTCAGTTGGGAGCAATGATTCCCAATAAGTTATGTTTAGTACTAATAATGGCCCAATAAGGTGTGTTTAGGGGCAACGAGGGTCAGTTGGGACCAATGATGCACTAATAAGGTGTGTATGTAACCAATAAGTTGTGTTTAGGAGCAATGATGGCCCAATAAGGTGTGTTTAGGGGCAACCAGGGTCAGTTAGGACCAATGATGGCCTAATAAGGTGTGTATGTAACCAATAATTTGTGTTTAGGACCATTGATGGCCCAATACGGTGTGTTTAGGTTCAACGAGGGTCAGTTGGGACTAATGAGTCCCAATAAGGTGTGTATGTAACCAATAAGTTGTGTTTAGGACCAATGATGGACCAATAAGGTGTGTTTAGGGGTAACGAGGGTCAGTTGGGACCAATGATGGCCTAATAAGTTGTGTATGTAACCAATAAGTTGTGTTTAGGACCAATGATGGCCCAATAAGGTGTGTTTAGGGGCAACGAGGGTCAGTTGGGAGCAATGATTCCCAATAAGTTATGTTTAGTACTAATGATGGCTCAATAAGGTGTGTTTAGGGGCAACGAGGGTCAGTTGGGACCAATGATGGACTAATAAGGTGTGTATGTAACCAATAAGTTGTGTTTAGGAGCAATGATGGCCCAATAAGGTGTGTTTAGGGGCAACCAGGGTCAGTTAGGACCAATGATGGCCTAATAAGGTGTGTATGTAACCAATAAGTTGTGTTTTGGACCATTGATGGCCCAATACGGTGTGTTTAGGTTCAACGAGGGTCAGTTGGGACTAATGAGTCCCAATAAGGTGTGTATGTAACCAATAAGTTGTGTTTAGGACCAATGATGGACCAATAAGGTGTGTTTAGGGGTAACGAGGGTCAGTTGGGACCAATGATGGCCTAATAAGTTGTGTATGTAACCAATAAGTTGTGTTTAGGACCAATGATGGCCCAATAAGGTGTGTTTAGGGGCAACGAGGGTCAGTTGGGAGCAATGATTCCCAATAAGTTATGTTTAGTACTAATGATGGCTCAATAAGGTGTGTTTAGGGGCAACGAGGGTCAGTTGGGACCAATGATGGACTAATAAGGTGTGTATGTAACCAATAAGTTGTGTTTAGGACCAATGATGGCCCAATAAGGTGTATTTAGGGGCAACCAGGGTCAGTTAGGACCAATGATGGCCTAATAAGGTGTGTATGTAACCAATAAGTTGTGTTTAGGACCATTGATGGCCCAATACGGTGTGTTTAGGTTCAACGAGGGTCAGTTGGGACTAATGAGTCCCAATAAGGTGTGTATGTAACCAATGAGTTGTGTTTAGGGCCAATGATGGCCCAATAAGGTGTGTTTAGGGGCAACGAGGGTCACTTGGGACCAATGATGGCCCAATAAGGTGTGTTTGTAACCAATAAGTTGTGTTTAGGACAAATGATAGACTAATAAGGTGTCTTTAGGGGCAACGAGGGTTAGTTTGGACCAAAAAGTCCCAATAAGGTGTGTATGTAACCAATAAGTTGTGTTTAGGACCAATGATGGCCCAATAAGGTGTGTTTAGGGGCAACGAGGGTCAGTTGGGAGCAATGATTCCCAATAAGTTATGTTTAGTACTAATAATGGCCCAATAAGGTGTGTTTAGGGGCAACGAGGGTTAGTTGGGACCAATGATGCACTAATAAGGTGTGTATGTAACCAATAAGTTGTGTATAGGAGCAATGATGGCCCAATAAGGTGTGTTTAGGGGCAACCAGGGTCAGTTTGGACCAATGATGGCCTAATAAGGTGTGTATGTAACCAATAAGTTGTGTTTAGGACCATTGATGGCCCAATACGGTGTGTTTAGGTTCAACGAGGGTCAGTTGGGACTAATGAGTCCCAATAAGGTGTGTATGTAACCAATAAGTTGTGTTTAGGACCAATGATGGCCCAATAAGGTGTGTTTAGGGGCAACGAGGGTGACTTGGGACCAATGATGGCCCAATAAGGTGTGTTTGTAACCAATAAGTTGTGTTTAGGACAAATGATAGCCTAATAAGTTGTCTTTATGGGCAACGAGGGTCAGTTTGGACCAAAAAGTCCCAATAAGGTGTGTATGTAACCAATAAGTTGTGTTTAGGACCAATGATGGCTCAATAAGGTGTGTTTAGGGGCAACGAGGGTCAGTTGGGAGCAATGATTCCCAATAAGTTATGTTTAGTACTAATGATGGCTCAATAAGGTGTGTTTAGGGGCAACGAGGGTCAGTTGGGACCAATAATGGACTAATAAGGTGTGTATGTAACCAATAAGTTGTGTTTAGGACCAATGATGGCCCAATAAGGTGTATTTAGGGGCAAGCAGGGTCAGTTAGGACCAATGATGGCCTAATAAGGTGTGTATGTAACCAATAAGTTGTGTTTAGGACCATTGATGGCCCAATAAGGTGTGTTTAGGTTCAACGAGGGTCAGTTGGGACTAATGAGTCCCAATAAGGTGTGTTTGTAACCAATAACTTGTGTTTAGGACCAATGATGGCCCAATAAGGTGTGTTTAGGGGCAACGAGGGTCACTTGGGACCAATGATGGCCCAATAAGGTGTGTTTAGGGGCAACGAGGGTCACTTGGGACCAATGATGGCCCAATAAGGTGTGTTTGTAACCAATAAGTTGTGTTTAGGATAAATGATAGACTAATAAGGTGTCTTTAGGGGCAACGAGGGTTAGTTTGGACCAAAAAGTCCCAATAAGGTGTGTATGTAACCAATAAGTTGTGTTTAGGACCAATGATGGCCCAATAAGGTGTGTTTAGGGGCAACGAGGGTCAGTTGGGAGCAATGATGTCCCAATAAGGTGTGTATGTAACTGATAAGTTGTGTTAGGACTAATAATGGCCCAATAAGGTGTGTTTAGGGGCAACGAGGGTCAGTTGGGACCAATGATGGCACTAATAAGGTGTGTATGTAACCAATAAGTTGTGTATAGGAGCAATGATGGCCCAATAAGGTGTGTTTAGGGGCAACCAGGGTCAGTTTGGACCAATGATGGCCTAATAAGGTGTGTATGTAACCAATAAGTTGTGTTTAGGACCATTGATGGCCCAATACGGTGTGTTTAGGTTCAACGAGGGTCAGTTGGGACTAATGAGTCCCAATAAGGTGTGTATGTAACCAATAAGTTGTGTTTAGGACCAATGATGGCCCAATAAGGTGTGTTTAGGGGCAACGAGGGTCACTTGGGACCAATGATGGCCCAATAAGGTGTGTTTGTAACCAATAAGTTGTGTTTAGGACAAATGATAGCCTAATAAGTTGTCTTTATGGGCAACGAGGGTCAGTTTGGACCAAAAAGTCCCAATAAGGTGTGTATGTAACCAATAAGTTGTGTTTAGGACCAATGATGGCTCAATAAGGTTTGTTTAGGGGCAACGAGGGTCAGTTGGGAGCAATGATTCCCAATAAGTTATGTTTAGTACTAATGATGGCTCAATAAGGTGTGTTTAGGGGCAACGAGGGTCAGTTGGGACCAATAATGGACTAATAAGGTGTGTATGTAACCAATAAGTTGTGTTTAGGACCAATGATGGCCCGATAAGGTGTATTTAGGGGCAAGCAGGGTCAGTTAGGACCAATGATGGCCTAATAAGGTGTGTATGTAACCAATAAGTTGTGTTTAGGACCATTGATGGCCCAATAAGGTGTGTTTAGGTTCAACGAGGGTCAGTTGGGACTAATGAGTCCCAATAAGGTGTGTTTGTAACCAATAACTTGTGTTTAGGACCAATGATGGCCCAATAAGGTGTGTTTAGGGGCAACGAGGGTCACTTGGGACCAATGATGGCCCAATAAGGTGTGTTTAGGGGCAACGAGGGTCACTTGGGACCAATGATGGCCCAATAAGGTGTGTTTGTAACCAATAAGTTGTGTTTAGGATAAATGATAGACTAATAAGGTGTCTTTAGGGGCAACGAGGGTTAGTTTGGACCAAAAAGTCCCAATAAGGTGTGTATGTAACCAATAAGTTGTGTTTAGGACCAATGATGGCCCAATAAGGTGTGTTTAGGGGCAACGAGGGTCAGTTGGGAGCAATGATTCCCAATAAGTTATGTTTAGTACTAATAATGGCCCAATAAGGTGTGTTTAGGGGCAACGAGGGTCAGTTGGGACCAATGATGGCACTAATAAGGTGTGTATGTAACCAATAAGTTGTGTATAGGAGCAATGATGGCCCAATAAGGTGTGTTTAGGGGCAACCAGGGTCAGTTAGGACCAATGATGGCCTAATAAGGTGTGTATGTAACCAATAAGTTGTGTTTAGGACCATTGATGGCCCAATACGGTGTGTTTAGGTTCAACGAGGGTCAGTTGGGACTAATGAGTCCCAATAAGTTGTGTTTAGGACCATTGATGGCCTAATACGGTGTGTATGTAACCAATAAGTTGTGTTTAGGACCAATGATGGCTCAATAAGGTGTGTTTAGGGGCAACGAGGGTCAGTTGGGAGCAATGATTCCCAATAAGTTATGTTTAGTACTAATGATGGCTCAATAAGGTGTGTTTAGGGGCAACGAGGGTCAGTTGGGACCAATAATGGACTAATAAGGTGTGTATGTAACCAATAAGTTGTGTTTAGGACCAATGATGGCCCAATAAGGTGTATTTAGGGGCAAGCAGGGTCAGTTAGGACCAATGATGGCCTAATAAGGTGTGTATGTAACCAATAAGTTGTGTTTAGGACCATTGATGGCCCAATAAGGTGTGTTTAGGTTCAACGAGGGTCAGTTGGGACTAATGAGTCCCAATAAGGTGTGTTTGTAACCAATAACTTGTGTTTAGGACCAATGATGGCCCAATAAGGTGTGTTTAGGGGCAACGAGGGTCACTTGGGACCAATGATGGCCCAATAAGGTGTGTTTAGGGGCAACGAGGGTCACTTGGGACCAATGATGGCCCAATAAGGTGTGTTTGTAACCAATAAGTTGTGTTTAGGATAAATGATAGCCTAATAAGGTGTGTTTAGGGGTAACGAGGGTCAGTTTGGACCAAAAAGTCCCAATAAGGTGAGTATGTAACCAATAAGTTGTGTTTAGGACCAATGATGGCCCAATAAGGTGTGTTTAGGAGAAACGAGGGTCACTTGGGACCAATGATGGCCCAATAAGGTGTGTATGTAATCAATAAGTTGTGGTTAGGACCAATGATGGACCAATAAGGTGAGTATGTAACCAATAAGTTGTGTTTAGGACAAATGATAGCCTAATAAGGTGTGTTTAGGGGCAACGAGGGTCAGTTTGGACCAAAAAGTCCTAATAAGGTGTGTATGTAACCCATAAGTTATGTTTAGGACCAATGATGGTCCAATAAGGTGTGTTTAGGAGAAACGAGGGCCACTTGGGACCAATGATGGCCCAATAAGGTGTGTTTAGAGGAAACGAGGGTCACTTGGGACCAATGATGGCCCAATAAGGTGTGTATGTAACCAATAAATTGTGTTTAGGACCAATGATGGCCCAATAAGGTGTGTTTAGGGGCAACGAGGGTTAGTTGGGAGCAATGATTCCCAATAAGTTGTGTTTAGTACTAATAATGGCCCAACAAGGTGTGTTTAGGGGCAACGAGGGTCAGTTGGGACCAATGATGCCCTAATAAGGTGTGTGTGTAACCAATAAGTTGTGTTTAAGAGCAATGATAGCCCAATAAGGTGTGTTTAGGGGCAACCAGGGTCAGTTAGGACCAATGATGGCCTAATAAGGTGTGTATGTAACCAATAAGTTGTGTTTAGGACCATTGATGGCCCAATACGGTGTGTTTAGGTTCAACGAGGGTCAGTTGGGACTAATGAGTCCCAATAAGGTGTGTATGTAACCAATAAGTTGTGTTTAGGACCAATGATGGCCCAATAAGGTGTGTTTAGGGGGAACGAGGGTCACTTGGGACCAATGATGGCCCAATAAGGTGTGTTTGTAACCAATAAGTTGTGTTTAGGACAAATGATAGCCTAATAAGGTGTCTTTAGGGGCGACGAGGGTCAGTTTGGACCAAAAAGTCCCAATAAGGTGTGTATGTAACCAATAAGTTGTGTTTAGGACCAATGATGGCCCAATAAGGTGTATTTAGGAGAAACGAGGGTCACTTGGGACCAATGATGGCCCAATAAGGTGTGTATGTAACTGATAAGTTGTGTTTAGGACCAATGATGGCCCAATAAGGTGTGTTTAGGGGTAACGAGGGTCAGTTGGGACCAATGATGGCCTAATACGGTGTGTATGTAACCAATAAGTTGTGTTTAGGACCAATGATGGCTCAATATGGTGTGTTTAGGGGCAACGAGGGTCAGTTGGGAGCAATGATTCCCAATAAGTTATGTTTAGTACTAATGATGGCTCAATAAGGTGTGTTTAGGGGCAACGAGGGTCAGTTGGGACCAATGATGGCCTAATAAGGTGTGTATGTAACCAATAAGTTGTGTTTAGGACCATTGATGGCCCAATACGGTGTGTTTAGGTTCAACGAGGGTCAGTTGGGACTAATGAGTCCCAATAAGGTGTGTATGTAACCAATAAGTTGTGTTTAGGACCAATGATGGCCCAATAAGGTGTGTTTAGGGGCAACGAGGGTCACTTGGGACCAATGATGGCCCAATAAGGTGTGTTTGTAACCAATAAGTTGTGTTTAGGACAAATGATAGCCTAATAAGGTGTCTTTAGGGGCAACGAGGGTCAGTTTGGACCAAAAAGTCCCAATAAGGTGTGTATGTAACCAATAAGTTGTGTTTAGGACCAATGATGGCCCAATAAGGTGTATTTAGGAGAAACGAGGGTCACTTGGGACCAATGATGGCCCAATAAGGTGTGTATGTAACTGATAAGTTGTGTTTAGGACCAATGATGGCCTAATAAGGTGTGTTTAGGGGTAACGAGGGTCAGTTGGGACCAATGATGGCCTAATACGGTGTGTATGTAACCAATAAGTTGTGTTTAGGACCAATGATGGCTCAATAAGGTGTGTTTAGGGGCAACGAGGGTCAGTTGGGAGCAATGATTCCCAATAAGTTATGTTTAGTACTAATGATGGCTCAATAAGGTGTGTTTAGGGGCAACGAGGGTCAGTTGGGACCAATGATGGACTAATAAGGTGTGTATGTAACCAATAAGTTGTGTTTAGGACCAATGATGGCCCAATAAGGTGTATTTAGGGGCAAGCAGGGTCAGTTAGGACCAATGATGGCCTAATAAGGTGTGTATGTAACCAATAAGTTGTGTTTAGGACCATTGATGGCCCAATAAGGTGTGTTTAGGTTCAACGAGGGTCAGTTGGGACTAATGAGTCCCAATAAGGTGTGTTTGTAACCAATAACTTGTGTTTAGGACCAATGATGGCCCAATAAGGTGTGTTTAGGGGCAACGAGGGTCACTTGGGACCAATGATGGCCCAATAAGGTGTGTTTAGGGGCAACGAGGGTCACTTGGGACCAATGATGGCCCAATAAGGTGTGTTTGTAACCAATAAGTTGTGTTTAGGATAAATGATAGCCTAATAAGGTGTGTTTAGGGGTAACGAGGGTCAGTTTGGACCAAAAAGTCCCAATAAGGTGAGTATGTAACCAATAAGTTGTGTTTAGGACCAATGATGGCCCAATAAGGTGTGTTTAGGAGAAACGAGGGTCACTTGGGACCAATGATGGCCCAATAAGGTGTGTATGTAACTGATAAGTTGTGTTTAGGACCAATGATGGCCCAATAAGGTGTGTTTAGGGGTAACGAGGGTCAGTTGGGACCAATGATGGCCTAATAAGGTGTGTATGTAACCAATAAGTTGTGTTTAGGACCAATGATGGCCCAATAAGGTGTGTTTAGGGGCAACGAGGGTCAGTTGGGAGCAATGATTCCCAATAAGTTATGTTTAGTACTAATAATGGCCCAATAAGGTGTGTTTAGGGGCAACGAGGGTCAGTTGGGACCAATGATGCACTAATAAGGTGTGTATGTAACCAATAAGTTGTGTTTAGGAGCAATGATGGCCCAATAAGGTGTGTTTAGGGGCAACCAGGGTCAGTTAGGACCAATGATGGCCTAATAAGGTGTGTATGTAACCAATAAGTTGTGTTTAGGACCATTGATGGCCCAATACGGTGTGTTTAGGTTCAACGAGGGTCAGTTGGGACTAATGAGTCCCAATAAGGTGTGTATGTAACCAATAAGTTGTGTTTAGGACCAATGATGGCCCAATAAGGTGTGTTTAGGGGTAACGAGGGTCAGTTGGGACCAATGATGGCCTAATAAGTTGTGTATGTAACCAATAAGTTGTGTTTAGGACCAATGATGGCCCAATAAGGTGTGTTTAGGGGCAACGAGGGTCAGTTGGGAGCAATGATTCCCAATAAGTTATGTTTAGTACTAATGATGGCTCAATAAGGTGTGTTTAGGGGCAACGAGGGTCAGTTGGGACCAATGATGGACTAATAAGGTGTGTATGTAACCAATAAGTTGTGTTTAGGACCAATGATGGCCCAATAAGGTGTATTTAGGGGCAACCAGGGTCAGTTAGGACCAATGATGGCCTAATAAGGTGTGTATGTAACCAATAAGTTGTGTTTAGGACCATTGATGGCCCAATACGGTGTGTTTAGGTTCAACGAGGGTCAGTTGGGACTAATGAGTCCCAATAAGGTGTGTATGTAACCAATGAGTTGT
>JBCNJP010009064.1:0-33304 GCA_039602395.1 Deinandra increscens subsp. villosa
GTGATTTGGTCAATTTTCGGATTCTAGAATGAGAAACTTTGGGTTTTCTTCGTTTTTCATCATTTCTGTCCAATTCCGTGTGATTTTGAGCTTAAAATTGATTTCTAAACATTCCTAGAGTGTTTTCGGAGTCTACTGCTACGAATTACAGTTCAAATCATCCATTTTCTGAAAATTCAGTCGAATTTAGCGTGGTACGCCGTTGGTACGCTCGAAGAACAGCTGGTATGCCTTTGGTACGCTCTGTGGTACGCAAGGCAATCTTCAAAGATTCTGGTACGCTAGTTTTTGGTACGTAAGGCAATCTTCATACGTGGTACGTCGACGATTATCCATGGTTGTTATTTGGTATGCCGAGATTATTTGGTCCGCGTCTGGTACGCTGATATCTCTGGTCCGGAATTTAGTACGCTAACTTGGATTGGTCCGGTGGTGGTACACTACATTCTGTTGGTTCGGAAATCGTCTGTTTGGTCTGCTAGTTTGATTTCTGGTATGTTGAAGTCAGATTTCATCACAAATCAAGATGAGTAATTTTCAAGCGTTTTTAGCTATTCAAACCTCGATGCAAGCCATGATGAACAATGATAATGAAATCAGAACAACTCAGAAAGTTCCTAAATTACTTCGGTTGGAAGATTATCATAACTGGATGAAACGATTTCAATCTTACATATACTCACAAGATGTTGATTGTTGGTCCGATTGAAATACAATATGAGTATCCGTTGATTGCTAATACTTTACCAAAATCGATAAGTGATTTTGAGCCTGAAGAAAAAAAGGTATTTGCAAGAGAAAAGAAAACTTATAGTTTTCTCATGATGGCATTACCCAAAGATTTGATGCATCAGTTTAAGAATTTTCCAACTTCGAAACAATTATGGGATGCTATTAAGGAAAGATGTGAGGGTAATGATCAGTACAAGAATACTCGAAAGAAAGTTTTGAAGAAAGAGTTTGATAATTTTGGGCTTTGTGAGAATTAGAAGATCACATATTTGATTGCAAGGTTTTCACATTTAATCAATGAACTTGACATTGTAGGTGTTAAGAAAGAAAATGATGAATTAAAGGAGAAATTCCTGGAAGCTCTACTCGAAAAGTGGGAGAATTTTGTGATGATGTTGTCTAATGATCCAAATTCTGAGAATGTCTGATAGTGTGGGGTACACTGGTCAAAGCAAACTAAATCAATACAATAACATATCCAGATGTTATGAGTATGATTGTGCCTGAGTTTCAGATGGACAAATTATACCAGCAATCGACATGACTTGTGTGATGAAGTAAATGAAATTGAAGTGTAGTTCAGCATGTGATGTCCAGTATGATCCCAAGTTATGATCTTTCTCACAAAAGACAAAAATAGTGTATGATTCAGTATTGCATTTATGTTTCATATATGAAAAATTCAAAAATATTTTAGGTGTATTTTAACATACACTTAGAAAAATCAAAAAGATTTTCGGTGTGTTTTGATTTAAAGTTTCAAAAAAGTCAAAAAGATTTTGTTTCTTATTTGTTTCGACCGATCGATACAAGATACAAAATTATGATTTCAAAACCATATCCTTGGATTCTCGAAGAGAAGTTTTGCGACAATATTAAATTAAAAATTCAAAAGAAAAAAAAAGTCGCGTTTCTCTCTTCTGAAATTGCAGGTTCTGTGTGACAAGACTCAAGACATGGTGAAAGGGGGAGTATGTAATACCTTTCACAAGTGGATCTTGAAGTTCAAAGATTGTTCAAGATTGATCCAGCCATGCATGCTCTATTTCTGACAAGAGTTCATGTCGAGGATCAGATGCAACGATGCTGAAGATTGAAGACTGAAGTTTTGTTAGATAGATAGCTAGATACACTACACGTTAAGGGGGAGTTTGTTAGAGCATATTCCTATGCTATGTTGTGTCTCGTGTATTCTATCTAGACTAGAGCGTTTTTGTGAGTCATATAGTCAACATACCAAGATGGCCGTACCATATGGTCCACCGTACCAGTTGGTACGGGCGTACCAACTGGTCCGCCAGGTGGTACGCCGACTAGTATGTAAGTGACTATAAATAGTTCGTGTTAGAGAGAGCTTAGTAGTTCTGAGAGTTTCATCTTCTTAAGTGTGTGTAAACTGAGTGTGTTTCTCTCTCTAGCATTGTAACTCTTTGTGAATCAATAAAGCCGAGCTTTATTTACGTTTGTGTTTCTCGATTTACCAAATCTAGCAGTAGTAAGATCCTCCCCATGGTTTTACACTTTTCATCAACATCTCAATCATTTGCCCTCATACCATACAAACCACCCACAATATCCAAGAAAGTTGCCACCAAACTCTCAAACCCAAAGTACCGAACTGACAACTTCACCCCAATCATTCCTTTCAAAAGGAAACCTGATCCTGTCATGTACTTTTCACATATATTTTCACCATCTCTCCCACTAGCCCAACACCAGAAGCCATCAGACCACCAACTCAAAAATCCCTTCCACCTCTTACTATGAGAGAACCTTCAACCACCATTGCTCCTACCCCTCCTACCAATCCAACTGATGTTCAACCTGGTCCGTCCTCTCCCCGTCAAAAGGGAAAGCAATTGTTGTGCAAAAATAACAAAGTGATTCTGATGAAGAGAGGAAGAGGAACAAGAGAAAATTGACGCATGCTTAAAAGGAAGAGAGATCAAAGTCAAAGAAGAAAAGGGCCACACAGAAAGAACTAAATTTGTTGGGTGGACAACCAATGAAGATAACTTTGATTTCACCTTTAAACTAGCAGATGGCACGTCCAAAGTAGTAAATGCTCATTAGGCTACTAGACTTCGTTCTGCACTTCAAATGACAGATATAATTCTGAAGCTTAGAGGTATTTTGAACCCAACAAGAGCAGAGCATCTGTTGAGAATTTGCATAGAACCAATAGTGCTTGAATGTGGAATGCTCTACAGATCACAAGGAGATTCTGATATTGAAGAAGAAGAAGAGCCTGCCAGTGAGATAAAGTTTATTATTTGGGAAGAAGATGAGAAGCTATTCTATGTGCACAGAGCTGATGGCACCTTCACTGCCCATGAATCCATGTCAGTTCACAATGAATGGAGTGAAAGAGATTGGGAAACTTTCAAACATGTGAAGGTGACCAAAACTAACACGAATGAGTTTTCTCAAAGTTTGGATGCCAGCATTAAGTCCTTAGACAAGTAGGTTAAGGAGAAGAATTTATGTACAGAGTCAATTTTTAGAGATAGACTTCGAAGATGAAGAATAATTTGACAGCATCAGCTTAGGGGGAGATTGTAAGGAATATTACTTTGGTGATTTCCGGCTGAAAGCCAATTTTGAGTTGTTCCGGCTGAAGTTGAAGTTCGAGCGGAAGTCTCAAGTTCAAGCGGAACATGCAGTTCAACCAGAAGAAGCAAATTTTGTCATATAGTGAATATTCCAGGTGAGCTCGATTATCCACCAGATAATGAGTTCAACCGGACTTTTCCTGGGAAGTCTCTTTAGATTGTCCAATCTGGCAAAAGCATCCTGGTTGCTTCTAAATATACCAAAGCCGCTCTCCTAAAGAAGAATGTTGCTGATCACACGCAAGATATCACATCTGTCAAAGTTTATTCTTTTGGTAGTAGTATTTGACTTTTTGTTTAACGGTTTAGATTAGATCACCTGGAATTAATGGCTGTCATTGATCTCATCTGCACTATATATAGCTTAGTTAGCTCTTTCTTTACACACGGTTCTTGATCAGCTTGTAATAGTGTAACTTTGAGTTAATGCAAATAGTGCCGAGTATTTAATACATCGTTGTTACTATCTTTATGCAATCAAACACTTACATTGTATAAGAGAACTAAAATTAGCTTAAGTAAAGTGTAATATAACTTAATTTCGTAAGGTTATAGTTACAAGTAGAGGGTTTCTTGTTAGTTAAAATCTAATTAACACCGATCCTACATGCGCGTTAAACAATCTATTAACGAATTGAAAATGGTTGGTGGAATTAAATCGACCAAACATGTAGAAATGCAATTCGTTTGACTTTCGCGACTTTTGGGTTTTAACCGCAGTTCGTGCAATCCACCGGTTTAAAACCGACCCTTCAGGTTTTGCGTGTGGTGATCAAGGCTCTGATACCACTGTTCGGTTTGGACAGTGGTATACGGGTGCCCGGTGACGTTAATTTTTTTTTTTAGGTACGATCAAAACATTACCGACCGGGTTTAGTAAATTAAGAGTTAAAACAGATTAACCGATAATCCGTTACGCAACGGAATAAATAATTTTACTAATTTTAGACGCGTAAACCGTTGGTGACGAAATCGTGTCAACAGGATCAGGATCACCAAAATAATCACGCAAACACCATTTCGCGTTAAACCAGTTAACACGAAAAACACTAACGATTACAATAATCAAAATTAAAATAATTTAAACTAAAACTGAGTTTAGATATACCTTCGCAGTGAACTAACAAACATTAGAGACACCAAGGGACAACGTGACGACACTAGGGTTTTCACGGAAAACTGATCCAACGGTTCGGATCAAATCGTTTAACAAATCGCGAAAAGCATCTTGAACCGATTCGTTTGTAAACTGTAACGATTCGGTTTATGGTGGCGACTAGCGAGCACCAACGAATCAAGACGGTGATGGTGGCTAGGGTTTTAGCCGGAGAAATTATAACGAGGATGGCGACGAGGCTCGCACTCGCGATATCGTAAGAATGACGATAAAGCCCAGTGGTTATGGTGTCGCAGGAAACGGAGACACACTAGGTCGCGACGGCGATCTAGGGTTTTGGATGGAGACGGCCCAAGGGAGGGGCGGTGGCGACAGCGGCCAAGAGGCGGCAGCGGCGACGGTTCTCTAAGGAGGTGGCGGCAGCGGCGACTTCGTACTCGAATGATGACGATGATTTGACGATGATCTTTTTCAAGAAACGACTAGTGCTCTCCAATCCGATAAAGCTCCTACAATGAAGAGGTTTGTGGCGTGGAGATAAACAGAGAGAGAGAGAGAGAGAATTGGTAAAGGGGAGGGGGAACACGACGGCTAGAGTGGCGTAAGGGATTACGGACACCAAACCCTAATCCCTAGTTGCTTATTTAAAGGCAACTAATTTCCATTTAGGCCCCTCCTTAATTCTCTTTAATCCAATCGAACCATCTTTGTTTATGAATTAATAAAACATGTTTATTAATACAAGAGTCGTAAACCTGAGGACTAATAAATTCAAATAACCATTTATTTTAATTTATTTTCACCGCATACGTTTAATCGATAAATGGAAAATGTAATTCTCTGTTTATTATCGCAAGGATAATTATTCGTAATTAATTATATGTTTATTAATCATGAATAAATATTAATTAATAACATTTTTCCGTGAATTACCGGTTAACCAAGTAAGCGGATTTTTATCTCGTTGCCCTCAGTGTAACTCTTTACGGGTCTAACCAGGTCGGGTTCTTGGTGTTGTCGGGTCTGGACATCCAATATCCAACACTAACGTGGTTCCAATAGACAATGCTTCGTAAATAAATGACTGCTTATAAAATTTTGTATAACTCTTTTATGTTTTATACCTAATGATTATTTGCACAAGAGAGGGTCTAAGAGACCCAAAGTACTTGAAGTACTAAATGGTTTATATTATGATTTAAAGGTTATGTCTTGGTATAATACTGTTATGTTTATACTTGTTAAATGGCTAAATGGTGAGCAGTTAAATGGTTAAATGGTTAACGGTAATAGTTAAATGGTTAAAGGGTTAAATGGTTAAATGTTATTGGTATAATTATGTTATGTCTTATACCTGATAAATGTTTAAAGGTTAAGTTTTGGTATAATGCTTATACCTGATAAATATTTAAAGGATAATGGTTTTAACGTTACAGCATAATTTTGTTATGTTTTATACTTTCGAGACAAAGGTAACATTTTGAAAAACGTAGAACTCACCAGCGTAAGCTGACCT
Organism: Deinandra increscens subsp. villosa; assembly: GCA_039602395.1. NCBI lineage: Eukaryota > Viridiplantae > Streptophyta > Magnoliopsida > Asterales > Asteraceae > Deinandra > Deinandra increscens. The sequence goes on from JBCNJP010009064.1 coordinate 5,978, forward strand.
TTAAAAATATGTATGTCAGGTGATGACAATGTTTAAGGTAGCAAGGAAAGGGCTCTGGTGAGGGCAGACTAGGTGGGGCAAGCTATCAGGAAGGACTCGGTAGTAGACTGACATAGACATAGATGAGATCTAGTTATTGTTAAACTGTTGTTATCTTCCTTACTGTTGTACTTGGCTTATAAATAAATGAAACGTTTTTTATTTCCGCTACTTAGTTATCTCTGTTTTACCATATGTTCATGAGTAAATCTAACGCATGACCCCTTCTGATGCCAAGTCCGGGAGTGGGCATCACACGGAGCTACCTTTAATTAATGCAACTAACACGAATAGCAAATTTTCCAAATTCCTAGGGCACTTCCTTTTGAGACAATGTTATCCTTATTCATTAACCAACCTGACTACCCGACAATCCTTTACCTTTTGGGTGTCTAGATAAGCATCACATTGCAATCAAGATAATAATTACCAATTAACACTATAGTCCGGGATATCTCCTAAACTACTCTTTGGCTACTAACTCTAAGGCTAGCAACTTTAGATGACTTACCCAATATGAAAGACATTCGAAAGCAAATGAACCGTAAATTGACTATCACAACCCTAATTAGCAGCACACAGATGCATCAATCACACATAATTAGAGGGATTTCAATAGAACATCAATCCAACATAAATGTCATAAACCGAATAAAAATCGTAAATGTCAATTAAATCATCATAACGGTCTAGGTAGCACGACATAATTAGACAACAATCATGATTCGAAAACGAACGAAAACACGAATGGAAATATTGTTCATCATAAAAGGAAATAAAATAGTTCAGCTACCAGTCTGCGTGCCTGCTTGCTTAATAATTATATTGACTTTTTGACGTTGTTGCCTGCTAGCCTAGTTTAGATTTCACTTCCATAGCTTCTGTTTGAATTTTCTTTCGAATGTTACTTTTGTTCTCTCCCAGAATAAATTTATTCTCCCCTCTGACCTCCTCAATTTCGTCCGTAGTCTCCTACCTCTTTTTGCTTCCGTAGGGTTCCACCCCCTAATTCTTCCTGCCCTTGAACTTTGACGTAATATCATACCATCCCCCTGGACTCATGTGTCAATCTACAACTAAATATATTTAAATTGTAATTGCGTGAGCGTTGGATCATTTGCTAATCTAGTGATTATGAGATGTAACAAGATCAAAATGTAAATACTAATGAAATTTGTATTATTAAGCTTGAGAGAAAATCCACATAGAAAACACACACAAAAGGTGTAAATATGACAAGAAGTTACATTCTCTATACAAGACAAACTATTTATAGACTGAACATTCTAAGCAAAATCCCAATCATCTGAATCTCCAGTTTGGACCAGGTTTGTGTGGTTCGAACTAGGAGTTCGCCTAGAGTTCGGCTCACAACAAACTGGCATCACTTTGTCTTGTATTTAATACTTCACATGGCGACCTAGAATTATGCATCAACAAATTCCCCTCGACATGTGCAGTATCAACTTCCACATAAACTTGTATCTTCAATCAAACTCTTCCTCAACTTGATGATGAGTCTGATCTTGAATACTTGACATTTCAGCTTGTGTAAACTCTTTATCAACAACTTCAGAAGACTTGAAGTTGTGAAAATCTTTTCCCACATAGAAACCTGCCAACATAAATAATCTTGGCGCAAAACGTCTCTTCGAGACTCCAAGATATTTTGAATTTGAAATTTGATTTCGTATTCCGTGTTGATCAATCGAAAGAAATAAGAAACACAATCTTTTTTTATTTTTAGAAACTTTATATCAAACCACACCTAAGATCTTTTTGGTATCCTCTGATATGAAATGTAAATGCAATACAGAACCAGACACTATTTTTGTCTTTTGTGAGAAAGATCACAACTTGGGATCATATTGGATATAACATGTTGAACTACACTTCAATTTCGATTATTGTAGCACAGAAGCCATGTCGATTGCAGATATAATTTGTCCAACTTTAAACTCAGGCACAATCATACTCATAACATTTGGATATGTTAAGGTATTGATTGAATTTGCTTTTAACAGTGTACCCCACACTATCAGACACTACTCAGATATGCTTTTGCTTATCACACTTTGTGATTTCACTTGTGATTTAACACATAGTGATTGTATTCATGATATAGTCAACTGTGTTCCATGCAAAAAGATATAAGAAAGTTAAATCGCCTTACTTAAGGTTGATATTTTGATACGCAGATAAGGCCTCGGATTTAACAAAAGAAGAAAATAAAAACAAGTTGAAATTGTATAACTTAATAACAATCAGGTCGGTACTCCCGTACACGCAAAGAAAGTCCGATGAGTTAAACTAAACACCAAGAAAAAAAAGCAGAACGTCAAAAGAACAACAATCAGTTCGATCTTTCGATACGCGGAGAAAGTCTGATCGTTTGACAAAATAAAGAAAATCAAACAAGTTGAAATTTTTCAAAATAAAGCAAGCATACACCAGAACATCGCTTTATTCTGTTTTTGGTATTTTCTCATTTTATTTTGCCAGATATGCACAATACCCATCATGATTTGTAACCATAATTATCAAGCAAGCATTATCTCTATATCATACTCGCATATATCAGACTACTCAGCATATTCAAGCAAGTACCTATATCCTTTCTTTCTACTTTATTCATGGCAGATAACGTATGCTATGTACCATCATTTCTCACATGGTTGGATCTTTCTCAATTTTTTATTTTTCATCTATTTTTAATATTTTCCATAATCCCCCCCCCCCCCCTAAAATTCAACAAACTCTATTTTTTTTAATTTTCCAAAAGTTTTTTCTTAAAGAAAATAAAACAAAGTAAAAGTAAAGAAAATATAATTGATCGACCAACATGGATACCTCGGATTTTTTAGATTTAGAATATTATTTTTCTTAAAAATGTTTGTGAAATATCAACTTTGTGAAGCGCTAACTTAAGCAAAATACTTCACTATCAACAACCCCGCAATTGCTAATAGGCCTTCTTGAAGCATCCTGCATACAACCTTAACAAATTTTAGTTAAATACGGGAACCTAAACCGGCTTGGGTCATCCCGTATTTTCAACATGACCGTAACCTACAAAGGTTGCCATTTTTTGTTTCCATGAACGAAATGGTTTAAATGATTTCGACCGATGCGAATCACAACCATTGAAAAATTTTGACTTGTTGAAAACCATATTCAACAACTCTTCGAGCAACATTTTCTCAGGTTTTGAGTGATGTTGTCGATGCACATAATATGAAAACTCATTGAAAAGGGGTGACCAATCATCATAATTTGAGGTGACCAATCATCATAATTTGAGGTTCTACCCACAACCAGCTTTTGATGAGCTGGCTTTCGTTGGTTTTTTTGATTTTGCCTAATAGGTACCTCATTAAGTGTAGAGACTGAGAAAATATGAGGCTTTTACATTAGATATTTTGTGGGATTGTTTATAATTCTTATTGGGCTATCACGTATGGGTTTAGTGGGTTAAGTAGGTCCGGTCGATGGTTAGCATGTATGGGCCGAATTTTGTATCTTGTTTTACAAGTTAGGGTCAACTATATAAGGAACATGTAATTTACTAGGTTAGGGTTGTTGATTGTATGTATTGACAAGGGGGTGTTCATCGAAATTCTCTGTGAGAATTTTGACTTTCTCAAGGTGTGTAGTAATCAGATTTCATCAAGTATTCTTCCACCGGTTTGTGTTTTCATATCATTTTCATCGTTTCTTTACTGTTTTATTCGATTATTCTTGAATCATCTATAATCACCGGATTCCGCACGGTGATTAGTAGACTAGATATCGTGTGAGGGGTTATTTAGATCCTTAGAGTTAGTATCAGAGCCAAGAAATGCAAGTTTCGAGGCTCTCGCGATATCAAATTCAAGTTTTTGTGGCTAACAATTTGAGTTTTCTTGGTGATTTTCAGCTTTTAGCACGAAACGCGAAGTGTTTTTGCAGGTTACAAGTGTTTGCAGAATCAAGAAGTTGTGTTCCTTAAGCTGTTCGATCGAAATCTGTGGCCTTGACCCTTATTCGGTCGAAATTCAAGCTTTTCGATCCAAAGTTATACTTCTCGATCGGCTTTTCGATCGAAGTATACTTTTCGATCACCCCTTTTCGACCAGGTTCTGTAGCTTTGACCCGTTACACCTAATCGAAAAGGTACTTCTCGACCAGTCAAGACTTTTCGATCGAGCCGAAACGTTGCCCGATCGAAAAGCATAATGTCCGATCGAGAACCATTTCTCAATCAACCCTTCCTCTGATAAAAAAAACACCCTTTCCGACCCACCTTTTCGACTCAACACCCATCCGACCGTAAACCCACTTTTTGATCACAATTTTACTCTTCGATCACCGACCGTAAACCCCTTTTCGACTGACCTTTTCGATCGAAAAGTACTTTCTGATCGAAGCTTGTTAATCAAAAACTCCTTTTTAATTTGATTTTTTTCTTCAACGTCCTTCGATATGTCAAGTTTGTCCAGTGCAACTCTGGAAATGGACGCCAAATCGGAACCAACGCCATACCTCCTCGTTTGATGTCTGGGAAAGATTCCACGAGCTGGAAATACCGATTTGTGTGTTATGTGAACTGTAATGATCCCAATATCATGCGATCGGTTGAAGTGGGTGACTATGTTCCTAAGACAACTCCTGCAGCTGGTCAAGTGGTTCAACCCAAAGAAAAGTCAGAATGGACCGAAGATGATTGGGAAAAGGTTGAACGTGACAGGAAGGCTTTAGCTGCATTGACCATGCCCTTATCCCCCGAGGTGGCTGAAGCTTTCAAAGAGTATAAATCTGCTTAAACACTCTGGGAGACTCTCGTTTTTGCATATGAAGGAAATGATGACATGAAAGAATCTCGAAAGAAAAAATTCAGGGAACAATTCAATGAATTCAACTATATGCCTGGGGAAAATATGGAGACTCCTACAGAGATTCATCAAGATTGTGACACCTATGAAGCATGCTGGGATTACCTACACTCAAGCTGAGGTAAATAAGAAGTTGGTGAACTCACTTCCACCAAACTGGGACAGTACTATTGAGTTAATCGAGAAGACTGTGGCAATGGGTACATCACCATTGAGTGAGCTCATGTCTACTACTAGAGCGTATGAAGAAAAGAAGCAAAAGAGAGCTAGAAAGTTGGGAAATTGTGCATTGATGAACCAAGTCAACCAAGCCTTCATCTTACAACCAGCTACATGTCCAAGCAATTCGATCACTAATCAAACGGCGTTTGTGTCATAAACCCCTGGGGCTAGCTCATCCGGTTCATCCAATTTAATCTCTTAAGATATCAACAATATAACAAAAGATCCTAGCTTTGCTCTTGGTTTAGGTATCATGAGTTTCTATTAAGCACTCGTTGCTGGTTCTCTACTCCCCATCGACTTGACTCCTGATGATGTCAATCAAGTCAACCCTGAAGATTTGGAGCACATGGATATTTCCTATCAGATGGGGATGTCTGCCTTAAGGTCAAAACAGTGTATGGCCAAAACAGGGAAGAAGGATTGGAATGGAGGGAAAGGAATCAAGCTCAGTTTCAACAAGGCAAATCTGTGGTGCTATAATTGCAACGAGTATGGGCACTATGCTAGAGAGTGTACCAAGCCAAAGGTGGAAAGGGATGATGAGAGGAAGGAAGCAATGAAGAAAGAGGCTCCAAAAAATGATAGAGCACTGGTGGTGCAGCACACACCAGGGTATGATTGGACTACTCAAGCGGAAGATGTGAGCTTGACACTTGATCATGTGGCCCTCTTGGCTAAATAAGAAGCAATGAAGGAAGCTGCTAAAATCTGTCAACATGCATTCTTGGCGAACATGATTCCATGTTCTGAAGCCAGCTCAAGCAGTCATGAGGTATGTTCAAATTATAAATGTCACTTTCTGCTTAAAGAATGTAAAGAATGGGAAAGGAAGTTTGTCAATGAAACCCTAAATAATAAATCAACTGCTAGAGACCTTAGGTAGTATAAAGATAAGACAAAATGTTTTAGAGAGAAACTGGAAGCTGCTAAGTTAGATGTTAAGAAACTTCAAACTCAGGTGAGTGATAAAAATACATATCTTAAAATTGCTAACTCTAAAGTTGAAACCTTAACCAAGGAAGTAGAGGAACTTAAAGCCAAACTAGGAACATCACAAAGCAAAATTGAGCGTAACGATAAGATTGTTTCTGACATGTTGAAGGCTAGTTCCCTATTTTACAACACTGATGCCAGTATGCGGCATGTTAAAGGCAACTCAGGTTTGGGTTTTGGTACTGATGAAAAGGATGAAAAATCCACACACTCTGTCCCAATTCCATTGATGTATGAACTGATCCCTGATCATGAAATCTCTAAGATCACTTTAGACGTTAAGGCAGAAATTGATAGAAAACTTGCTGCTTGTCCTATTAAAATTTTTTATTTTTGTTTCTAACACTACCGAAAATTCTACTTGTTGTGTAGATAAAGGTAATAAAGAAGCAGGGATAGTGGATAGCAAGGAGTTTCCTAAGAGTCCAAAGAATTCTAATTATGATGATTTTTACAAAAACTTTGATTTTAAAAAACTTGAATCATCTGTTCAGTCTGAGTCAAAAACTTCAAAGTCTGTTTTGTTTGATAAAACTTCTGTGTGTGATGCTTTTAACATTGGCAAGTGTGATGTTAAAATCTTGAGAAGAGGTACAGGACCACAGGTTGCTGGTCCCAAACCCTCAACTGATGGTTTGTTTAATGTGAAAGTTTGTGAAAAGAAGAATGATAATGTTGTCCAGAATGTGTAGAAAGTACGGGACGCCAGACCTCATGACTTTGTCCTGTACCCAGAAGTCACTTCTGCATATGACCAGTTTAAACCGATACAGCGGGAGTACATTTTGACCACTAAGCCACATGGTAAAACCCATTGGATACACAAAAATTGTTGAAAACCGACCTGGATATCCACTGGGCGTAATCAACAGTAGACTCCCGCGTATCCCAAAACACATTCTTGCCATATGTGTGGCAAACCAAGACATTTGGCAAGAAACTGTTTGCACCAAGCATACGAACCCTTCTATCCCAAGAGGGTTCATCACAGGTCTGACCCAACGGGCCAAACACAGGGTGGCCTGGCACAAAGGTTTGATTTTTTTGTAAAATCCAAGGTGCAGAAATCAGCACCTCAGAAAACACAGGGACACATAGTGATTCAAAAGCCCAAGTTACCTAAGCAACAAGAAAAGATTGATTTTAAAGAAAGTAAAGTGGTTCAAAATTTAAAAAATTCAGTAAAGGCAGTCAATCCTCTTAAACCTGTTTGGATTCCAAAATCGGTTGGATCCTCAAAATCTGTTTCACCCTCAAAACAGGCCAGTTTTTCTAAAACACGCATCCATCCAAAACCAGTTGGCATGTCAAAACCAATCGTCTGGCAGAAGGATGACAGGTGGAATGTACCAAAGGTTGTAAACCTGACTTTCAAGCCTACTGGGGCGTACAAAAAACACTCCAAACACTTCCAAGAGGTCAATTATCAAAATCAAAATAAAAATAAAAATCCACCCAAAAGAGCTCAGGAACTTGGGAAAGAAAATCACTGTCCCAGAAATGTCAACACCAAGGACATACTCTGTCCAACCAAAACAGGCCCATCTTCACCAGACTGAAAAAGCTGGAGCGTGGGATCGGTCTAGTTCGATAACAATTGTGTGAATGAGAATGTAAACAAACGGTGTAAATAACTCAATCTCTCATTAACAACTTGATTACAAGAGACTCAGAGTACAAACACACACACTCTCACAAAAGTTCGCTCACTCTCAAAAACTAGTTACAAAGACACATACACAACCTATATATAAGTCTTCGGCCGACCGAACTCCATAGCTTGTCCGAACCTGAGGTTCGGCCAAGGCTCGGCCAAGGTTTGGCCGGAGTTCGGCCACCAGAACATTATGTTGTAATCTTCGTGTCTTTGACACTTTGTCTGATCCAGCTCGTTGCCACATCGTGTATCAACAAACTCCCCCTTGGCAACAGCTGGACCGTTCTTCTCAGCCTTGAACATCTGCAGCAGCCTCATCACCCTTCTGGATCAAATCATGGTTATTTCCAGCATAGATGTTGAATGCAAAACAAACCCTTATCACCCTCTGGATGTAATCAGGATGATACAGGATTGGATTGTGATAAAGCTCGTCTATATCAGGATGATACAGCATAGATGCTCCATGTAATCAGGATGATACAGGATTGGATTGTGATAAAGCTCGTCTATATCAACCTTCGACAAATTGATCAGCCACATTGGATCGTAGATCCTCACAACCTGATTGTTTTCCTTCAACACAATAACTGCTTCACCCGTCTTTTCGTTGTAGTACCACCACCTTAGATCCTTGATGAAATCAAGTTTCATCTTCATCAAAGGAATCTTCTTCATCACATTTGGTTTCTTCGGAAACACCAAGATTATCAGCTTCTTACCAGTTCTTTCGTGGACTCTTGTTCGGGATCGACGTCTTTTTGGCTTCTGAGGATCCAAAAATTGAAATCCTTCTCGACATTCCCTCTCAAGTGTCTTCTTGAAGTGAAATCCCATCCAATCATTGCCATAATTGCAAAATGGATTTCTGATCAACTCACGAATATCCCAAACCGGCAGACTGCTAAAATCTTTGGCACATTTGAAATACTGGATTCCATGTTCTCGTTTAATCCCGTAGCACTTCAAACTCGAAGCATACATCCAACTGATTATATTACCTGAAGCTTGACCCTTGAATTTGAAAAATGATCTCTGCTTGATTGGCTTCGGAGGCGGAACATAATTGGCATGAAAAGTTTTCATGAATTCGTCAAATGTTTGACGATGCTTCTGAACTTTAGCCTCCTTAACCACCGGGTCTTCGGGTTTTTCTGATTCTTTCTTTCTCAATCTTTCCTCAGCTTCAGCATCTTTTTCTTCAGGAAATACCTCGAAATCATCACCAGATTGATTGTTATTGAAGTTGGAGTATAAATCTGGATATTCTTCTTCTGTAATATCCTCTATCTGAATCTCTTCTTCAAACATACCTTCTTTGTCTTCATCAGACTCTGGTTCAGATGATTCATATTTCTTTGGAGCTTTCTCAGACGCTTGTCTCATCTCTTCATCATTCAAATCAAACACCCTTTGCAACTGTTTAGTCGTCAAATTACCAACAAATTCCCCTTCTTCAAGTGTCTGCAACATCTGTAATCACTCAAAATTGTTGCCGCTTGATTTGATGGAATTGACGTGATCGGCATAGCTTCTCGAGAGTCTTTCTCCCCCTGAGAAGTAGATGTCCCAGCACCCGAACCAGCGGTTCCAGACGGGCCTGGTCCTACACCAATGTTCCCATGAGGATCATCTTGATCAGGATCATCGTTCAGAAATCTCATCGGATCTTCATTACAACCCGAACTATCTCAAATCTCCCCCTGAGCTTTAAACTTCTCCATCAAGAATTTTATTTGCTCACCCATTTCAAGAAGCATGCGACTCTGAGTCTGACTAACCCTATTTAATCTTAGAATCTCTTGATCTTTGGCTACGTCCCGATTCTGCAAAGTTGTGATCTGTTGACTCTGTGCTCGAGACTGTTCCCTTAATTCTTCATTATCTAAGCGTAGCACAGTAATCATCTTCTCTTGTTCCTCATTCTTAGCCTTCAAGGCATCAATTTGAGATTGTTGATCAGATAACGCGCTTTGAAGAATACTGGCTTGAGAGAAAGAAACTGAGCCTTGTTCAAAATTGAAATTCACTTCAGGTGTGGAAGGTGTTGAAGCAGTAGCAGTTGCAGTAGAAAACACCGGAGTTGTGGGTGTCGAACCCATAGGCTGATTCACAAACTGCGCACCAGCACTTGCTGAAGGTGCTATGCGAACAGTTGTCAATCGATTGGCATTCATAAGATCTTGCAAGAAGTTAGCGTGAACATCAGACACTAAAGTCTGAACAGTTGTAGACACTTCAGGCACAGACATAGCAGGAGTTGCTGATGAAGAAACACCAGAAGGAGGTTGCAGAATGAACTGTTGTACTCCTTTCCTCTTTTTAGTTCTTCCTCCAGCAATCGACTTCTGCCTTATTTTTGCTGAAGTAGCAGATGAAGAACCAGTAGCTTGCTGTTTACCTTTGGCGGAAACCACACCGGCATCAGGGTTATAGTCTTCATCAGACTCAGATGAGGCCACCACATCGTACACACAATCTTTGTAATGATCGTTACTCTTGTTCTTGCTGATTCGGTAAGAGAAATGTTCATCGCTACCTTTCCTGAGCTTTACATACTTTGAGTTGACCAAGACTCTCATAAACGGAATGTTTGTGTTAGAGAAGTCTTCAGAGTCAGCACCAACATTCAGATCCTCCTCATCTTCATCGGATTCATCTTCCAGGGTATTTATTACTGGTGTCTCAGTCACGTTGACAGATACAGGAACTTCCTGTGCTGAGACCACTGGTTCAGTAGTTGGCGGTTGAGATACAACTTGTTCAGGTCCTTGATTCACTGGTTCTTGGACCATCGGAACTTGTCTTTTAGGTCTTTTTACTCGACCTTTTTGTGGAATCTGATTCTGTTCCTCAACACAGCTGTAATCGAGTTCCTCTAAATCACTACCATCTTCATGACGAGGTTCACCCCGTGCTGGTGCCACGTAATTGACATTGGCTATATGACCAATCAAACGCTTCAATTCTGGCTGAAACTCTGGTGCCTGCTTTTGATAAGACGCCAGAGCACCAACACTTGCCTCCGTCATATGTTTTAGTTCCATCTTCTGGGCGGCATGCTTTATCAAATCAGGATACCGGTCATTGAGAACCATCTGAAGGAATCCGGGATACATTGCCGCTTTCTTCTGCCTTTGATTGAGATTATCTCTCATGTAATGAAAAATCATCCCAGCAACATTATACGACCTATTCATCACTAAAGCATTCATCAGGGACAATATGATCTATTGAACTTCATCATGCCCAGAAATTCTATGGCCCAAGCAAACCAACAATACGTGCGCCAAGTACTTGTACGGAACACTTAGCGACGATTTGTAGACCCATTCTTTACTCGGATCATCAGTTTACCATATTCGCTTCAAGAACGCCACATTATCTTCATGAGGAAATTCAATTCATGTTGTTGTTGTATCAGATTCTAACTTCAAAACCCGACGAATATCAGCTTCAGTAACTTCAACTTCTTTGCCCTGAATAGTAGCAACAATTCTGATAGGAACATCAGTAATTGTTCATGCTGTATTCCAAATCTCCAGAATAATTTTCTATCGAGACATTATTCTGGAGTTTTGGAATACAACATGAACAATTACTGATGTTCCTATTCATCAACTTCTTTGCCCTGAATAGTAGCAACAATTCTGATAGGAACATCATACGGCCTATTCATGACATTGTTGAGTGATGGCATTATGGATTCTGGACCGCCTTAGAAACTCAAATATCCCGGATCCTCCAAATTTGTCAAGTTTGCCTCGTGTAACACCGATATGCGCACAGATGTTATGTTTGTCACCGATTTTCAGGTCGTTGGCCATATCTGAAAACACACAAAATAAAACATTCATTAAATTCAATGTTATTTACAGATATAATCACCGATTTCGTCAAATCATTGTCGTTTGCGTAAACGAACAACATTTGATCAAAATTTTCATAGACCCTCCGAACTCTGTCCGAGCCCCCTCCGAACCCCACATTCGGAGTCTCCGAACCTCAGGTTCGGAGTCTGAAGAACTCCGATGAGTTTGAATTTGAAAACCAGTGAAAACGACCAAATCAGACCATACAATTTGGCACCCATGGTCGGTTTTTGATTATAAGCACATAGGAACCTGTTTTATTTGTTAAAAACAAGTTTTAGATGGTGTAATTTCAGATCTGGAAACTAATTACAAACCGAACGAGTTTTCAAACAATAGACCCACAAACAAAGGATGAGAATTGAATCTAAAACAACCAGTGTACTCGGAATCATGTTATCTACCTAGAATCAGTCTCAAAACCGTCAATAACTTGCTAAAACGAAAGTTAAAAATTTTGGCAGCCGTTCAGTGTAAGTTCGGAGATAACAGTAACATATGAGCTCCGAACTCCAAGTTAGGCGTATTTATAGCCCAAGACGTTCGGACCTCCGAACGTCCTCCGAACGCCACGTTCGGACCAACAGTTCCACCGAACTCCACAATCGGCCTCTCCAAACCTTGTCCGATAGTGAGTTTCGGACCTCCGAACTCCAAGTTTGGTCGTCCGAACTCCAGGTTTGGAGATTACAAAATTTTTCAAATTAACCCCTGAAATTGATGAATTTTCAAATTGAACCTCGGATCTTTAAAAAATTATCAATTTTCCTCAAACTTCGTTCAATTAATGATGAGAATACTTAAATCAAGTCCGTTTGGTTGTCTCCGGCATAATTTTGAAATTTTCACTAACGGTTGATCGAAAATAAAGCAGAATCAAAATCTTTTTGATTTTTGTAAATTTTTCAAACACACCGAAAATCTTTTTGGATTTTTACAAAATTATGCTAAAACACTCCTAAAATCTTTTTGTGATTTTCAGATATTGAAGCAACAAACCAAAACAGAAATAAAATACACAAATTCAAACTAATATAACTTAAATATTTTTGTGAGAAAGATCCAGACGCGAGATCATATCGGCTAATATGCATCAGACACACTTCAATTTCATTTTTAATCAGCATGCAAGTCAAGTTGGCAGCAAATACAACTTTTCAGTTTATTTCAGTTTGGACAGATTAATTTTTATAGCTTTCTGATATGTTAAGGTATATATTTTGCACGCATTGATAATATGATAGCCCACACAATCAGAAATACTTGTAATCTGGCTTATTCTTATTATTCTTGTATTTTACATAGAATTTGATTTCCATTGAGATTTATCGTCCATGGTGTTTCATGCAAAAATGAAGTAGAACCCTAAACAAACAAAAATCACGTCGGCCGGTAGGCATGCAGAGAAAGTCCGATTATTTAGGAAAATAAGAAATAGAAAATAAAGCAGAAATTGTATAACCCAACAACAATCAGGTCGGTGCTCCCGCACACGCAGAGAAAGTCCGATGAGTTATACGAAACACCAAAGAAAATAAAGTAGAACGTCAAACGAACACCCAATCAGGTCGATCTTTCGATACGCTGAGAAAGGCCGATCGTTTGACAAAATAAAGAAAATCAAACAAGTTTAAATCTTTGCAAAATAAAAGCATGCATACACCAGAACATCTCTTATTCTGTTTTTGCTTTTTCATTTCATTTAATGCCAAGATCACACAACATTCGTCATGATGTGCCTTACATTTAATCAAGCAGATTTTTTATATTTATATCATACTAGCATATATCAGATTTGCCCTCACGCATTTAACTAACCAAACAAGTACCTACAGCTTTTCATTTTTACTTTATCCGTGGTTGATAACACACGCCGATGTAATATCACTTCTCGCTTGGTCGGATCAATTTCTCAAATTTTTTCTGATTTTTCCATTTTTTTATGCTTTTTGCATTTTTCCAATTTTTATATTTTTTTGATTTTCTCCCCCTAAAATACAAAACTCTATTTTTGGATTTTGTGAATAAGAAAGGAAAAACAGACAACAAAGGTAAACAAATGAAAAATGATCAACCGAAAGTTACTCAACAGGTAACTTTTGTATGCCGTTGATCTGCAAAAGATAACGAAAGCGGGTTTTGTCAAAAGCTTTCGTAAAAAGATCTGCTTTTTGAAAATCAGTATGGATCTTTTGCAAATCAATCAAGTGTTTCTCAAAAAGTCACGGATGAAATGATAACGAATATCAATATGTTTCGTTTTAGAGTGGTGAACGGGGTTTTTAGTGATGCAAATGGCAGCCGAGTTATCTATATAAATTGGAGTAGTAAGAAACTTCAAACCGTAATCCCGCATTTGCTGTTGTATCCATAAAACCTGAGAACAGCAACTTGCAGCTGCTATATATTCAGCTTCAGCCGTGGATGTAGCAACGGGAGTCTGCTTCTTACACTGCCAAGATACCAACCGGTCGCCTAGAAACTGACATTCGGCCGTGGTTGACTTGAAATTAATCTTGCAACCGCCGTAGTCGGATTCCGTACACGCCGACAGGTCGGACTTATCATCATGAGGATACCAAATCCCAAGATCTGAATTACCCTTCAGATAAGCTAGAATTCTCTTAACTGCTTCCATGTGAGAAACCCGAGGTGCTGCTTGGTACCTGGCACACAAACATACAGCAAACATTATATCAGGTCGACTAGCTGTAAGATACATTAAAGAACCTATCATTGCCCTATATCGAGTGACATCGACTGTTTCACCGTCTTCTTCAGGACACAGGCCATGGGACAGATGAATAGGAGTTCCAGGAATGCGAACATCTTCCACCTTGAATCGATTCAGGACATCATTCACATATTTTGTCTGATGAATGAAAATCCCTTGTCAGATTGTTGAACTTGTAAGCCCAAGAAGAACGACATTTCCCCCATTGAACTCATCTCGAATCTTGTTTGCATTAAAGTCTCAAAATCCTTTGACAACTTTTCGTTTGAGCAGCCAAAAATGATATCATCCACATAAATTTGTACCAATAGCAGATCCTCCCCCGTTTTACGACATAATAAAGTAGGATCAACAAACCCACGCTTGAATCCGTTGTCGAGTAAATAAGTGGACAACGTCTCATACCAAGCCCGAGGAACCTGATGGAGACCATATAATGCTTTGTCCAACTTATAAACCTTCTCCGGATAATCAGGATCGAAGAATCTCGGAGGTTGCTTGACATACACTTCTTCTTTGACCTTGCCGTAAAGAAACGCACTCTTAACATCCATCTGGAAGACCTTGAATCCACGATGTGCAGCATATGCCAAAAAGATTCGTATAGCTTCGATTCTGGAAACCAGTGCATACACCTCGTTAAAATCGATTCCTTCTTCCTGAGAAAACCCTTGAACAACCAAACGAGCCTTGTTACGGACTATGACTCCGCGATCATCTCGTTTGCATTTATACACCCACCGTGTTCCACACGGTTCTTTTCTTTCTGCTGGTAAATCTTCCAGGTGCCACACTCCTAATTTTTTAAATTGTAGTAACTCTTCCTGCATTGCTTCAACCCACGAGCCATCTAATAAAGCTTCATGAACAACTTTTGGCTCAATCTGAGATATAAAACATGAATGAAACGCTTCTTCCTGAACACCAGATTCCCGAACTGATAGTAACGCACTGCTCTCAATTTGATGTCTCGTACGCACTCCTTCATTTAAATCACCAATAATATTGTCTTGCGGATGAATGGTGTTTATCCGGAGTGTCTGATGAATTGGAACAACCACCGTTTCAGCCATACCAGGAATAGGATCTTCCTCAACCACCACAGTTTCAGTTGTATTGTCTTCAGCATCATTTGAAATAACCTCAACTTGTGAATTGATCACATTGTCAGTTGTATTAGAATCAACTTCATTTGAAGTAGCATCAACTTGTGGATCGAGTTGTTGAGTAGGAATTTCCACCTGATGTGTCACGGCTTCATGAAATTCACTATCATCATCATAAGACATATCATCAGCCGCAATTGTTGAATCATTCGAAGTCTCGGTCAAATAATCATCAGCAACAAGCACTACTAGATTCGGCAGAGTTTGTATATTTAGAACCGGAGTATCGTCTTGTAATTCAATAAAAACACGAGTAAGTTGCTCATCAAACATCTCTGGTGTCGATACAAGATTTTCAAAAAGAGCTTTATAATCGAACAGCCAGTCCGGTCCAACACCTATAGGTGGCATAGTAAAGGATTGAAAATCCACATGTAAATATTCTGCCACAGTACCGGTCTGCTTATTAAATATTCTGCCACAGTACCGGTCTGCTTATCCTTCAAAGACTCTATCGTCAAATTTGCCCGCAAACGCTAGTACGGTACAGGGACACCCAAAAGGCTCCAAATAATCGAGATTAGGCTTACGATTCTTGAGTAATTCGTAACATGTCCTCCCAAGACGTTTAACAGTAAGCACTCGATTAAGCACGTAACATGTGGTGTTGACAGCTTCCGTCCATAAAGGAACATGCAATTGAGCATCAGCCAACATCGTTCGCGCTGTTTTAATGATTGTACGATTCTTTCTTTCTGCCACGCCATTTTGTTGAGGTGTGTATGGTGTGCTGAACTCATGTACGATTCCTTTTTCCATACAAAATGTCATCACGGCGGAATTCTTGAACTCCGTGCCATTGTCACTGCGAATCTGTCGTACCTTCAATTTATACAATGACTCAAGTGTATTGATCAAATTGATAAGAATTCTCGACGTTTCATCCTTGGAGACTAGATAATCAACCCAAGAGTATCTTGAATGTTCGTTAGTAACCACAAGACAATACCAATTCCCAGAAATACTTTGACGATTCACAGGACCGAAAAAATCCATTTGAAGTAATTCTAACGGGACTTTAATTGAATGGTATTTCTTCAGTGGATGGGATTTTCTTTTCTGTGTTCCCTTCTTGCAACTCACACACACATCGTTAAAGACAAACTGCTGCTTTGGAACCCCTTCGACAAGACCCCTCCACACAAGTTCGTTCATTTTTCGGGTAATGGATGTGTCCCATGTGACGATGCCATAGAATGGAATCTCTTTCAAAAGCTTTTGATAAGAAACATTGACCCGCGACAGTTGCTTTGGCTGAATTCATATCGAGCATATACAAATTTGAAAATCGCGGTGCTCGCATTACCACATATTCATCTGGAATCTTGAAATCAGGTTTCAGTATCACACATTCACTCCCCGTGAAAACAGTTGTGTATTGCTTGTCACAGATCTGGGAGATGCTTAGAAGATTATACTCCAATTCTTTGACATATTCAACCTTCTCGAATGTTACTGCACCATTTAATAGTTTACCAATTCATGTGACTTGACCTCCCTTTTGTTTCTAGCAAATGTTACTTTACCTCCATCGAAGTACTTCACATCATGCAATAAAGAGATATCACTAGTCATGTGCCGAGATGCTCCGCTATCAATAACCCAAATGTTATTCATCAGTTGTCGCAAAGATCCCTGCATAAATTAAAATAGAAGATTAGTTTCGGGACAAACCCAAGCAGGAAGCTTTGGGTCGACCGTCATCTTCAACAAAATCTGCCCAAGCCATGGATGAACCCGGAGAGCCTTTGGATCCAGAGGTAGAGTTTTTAAGAATTAATTTAACTTTTTCAATCTCATTTTCCGATTTCTTTTCAGTGTTATGTTTTCGAAAATTTGAGGACTCATCGAAAAAATGAACTCTCCCCTTATAATCCACAAATCTGAATTTCTTTTTGGAAACTGGTGTTTCCATTTGATATCCTTCAGAACCTTCGTCAGATTTTTTGACATCAGACTTGCCAGATTTAGACTTCTTCAATGGACAAGTCCGATATGTATGACCACGAGCTTTACATTTAACACATTTTCGCTTATTTATTACAACTTTTTCGCTCGCGTCATCATCTACTTCGGACTCAACAACAGGTTTTTGGGTCACAACAGTTTTTTGGGTCTTGGGTTTCAAACCCTTTCGGTTAAACACACAATGATTTCCAAACTCATCATTAAAACCAGACTCATACCCTGAAACATTTTCCGGAAAATCATCACAATACCCAAATTGACCTCTAACATGTGAACTACCAGAAAAATGATGATCCTCATGATTCTGAAATCTGTTTCTTCTCCCACCAAATCTTGGACCATAATTACTTTGAAAGCCATGATCAACCCATTTTGGACCCCTTCCAAAAACAGATTGATTCGGTCCACAACCAAACTCATCATAAAAACCCTCGTCATTGTAAAATTGTGATCTTTTGACATAAGGACTCGGTTTTCTGAAATTTGATTGCATTGGTTGCATTTGATTGTAAAAACCTCCTAGTGGTGTTTGAAAAGTTTATTTTGATGATTTCTTGTTTAAATATTTTTAAACAGAATTTTTCACCATGTTAACCAACCCAGTGTCAGATTCAGAATCAAGTGTGTCCATTACATTAATACTTCCATTTCCCCTCTTAATGGGCACACTTCTCATCTTGGGATCATGAGCAGGATCATACTTGCGAGAAAATATTTTATCAATTTGTTAGAGCATATTCCTATGCTATGAGTGTCTCGTGTATTGTATCTATGTGAGCGAGTCTTAGAATGAATTGTAGTGACTATTTGGTTAGTGGCGTACCACATGGTCCGGCGGACCATGTGGTCCGGCGTACCAGTTGGTACGTTGGGCGTTTAGTCACTTACTATAAATAGTCTGTGTGTTAGAATGTGCATGGGAACGAGTGAACTAGGTCAGTCATTCTACACCTTTCTGTGTGTGTTTCTAGAGAGAGAGACTAGAGAGAACTTCATTGTATCTTCAAGTGATCAATAAGAATTCTCTTATTTACATCCGTGTTCATTACGTTTGATCAAAGCATGCAGTAGTAAGATCGTATCTCGATTATACAAGTGGTATCAGAGCATTTGGTTGCTCTACTGCTGTGTTTTTGATCAATTTTCGGAGTTTTAGAGAGAAAGTTTGGGTTTCTTCATGTTTTCATCAAATTCTTTCAATTCTGAGTGTTTCAACGATGGAAAATGATTTCTGAGTGTTTCTGGAGTGTTTTCGCACTATACTGAATCAAATTCCAGCTCCAAACATCAAAATTCGCGAAAATCAGTGAAATCAGTCTCGAAGTCAGCTGGTCCGCCGGATGAAATTTTGATCCGCCGGATGAGTTTTCTGATCCGCTAGGCAATCTTCATCAGTCTGATCCGCAGCAGTTACAGCGTATCAGTGTGATCCGCTGAAAATTCTGATCCGCCGTATCAGAATCTGATCCGCCGTATCAAATTTGATCCGCTGAAGATTTCTGGTCCGCTAGTACATCTGATCCGGAATCTGATCCGCTAGTACAAGTTTGATCCGCCTGATTACTTTGATCCGGAACTGGTCCGTCGAGTTGTTTTGATACGCTGGCAGAATAGTAACCTTCACGAAAACTGACGTAACTTGCAAACCGTTTGGAGTTACGAAACCCAATACCAGCCAAAACGTTCGTCTTTCCGAGATCTAGGACTTGTACCAGCCTACGGCCAGTACTGAGCAGTTTTGACCCCCAAAATCCGCTTGGAAGACCTTCGTTTTTGAGTTCGAAGTTTTGAAGTATTATTTTACGTTGAAAAATGTCCGATTTTCATGCGTTTGCGGCTATGCAAAGCACGGTACAAGCTATGCTCAATTTTGATAAT
This sequence comes from Deinandra increscens subsp. villosa, assembly GCA_039602395.1. Taxonomy (NCBI): domain Eukaryota; kingdom Viridiplantae; phylum Streptophyta; class Magnoliopsida; order Asterales; family Asteraceae; genus Deinandra; species Deinandra increscens. The sequence goes on from JBCNJP010009064.1 coordinate 25,381, forward strand.
GAAATAGGAACAAGTCAGAAAGTTCCCAAGTTGTTAAAATTGGAAGATTATCAAAATTGGAAGCAACGTTTCTCTGCATACATCAGCACAAATGATATTGATTTGTGGATTCCGATTCGAACGCTGTATGTGCGTCCAACTGACAATGGGGAATATAAAGAGATTCAAGATTTTGATAAGGATGAACGAAGAAGTTATGAACTTGAACAAAAAGTTTATGGTTATCTTACCATGGCTTTACCTACGGAGTTGTTACATCAATTCAGTACTTGCAAGAAGGCTAAACAGTTATGGGATGCTTTATCTGCTCGATGTGAAGGCAATGATCAGTATAAGAAGAGTCGAAGGAAAGTGTTGAACAAAGAATTTGAAAATTTTCAACAATACGACAAAGAAAATATTTCTGCTCTTGTTTCAAGGTTTTCACATCTTATTAGTGAGATGAAGGTAGTCAAGATTGAAAAGACCGAGGAAGAATTGAAAGAAAAATTGATGGAAGCATTACCAGAGAAATGGGAAAATTATGTGTTGTTGCTTACACATGACAAAGATTATTCCACATTATCATTTCATGATTTGACTGGAAAGCTTCATGCTCGAGAAATGGAAATGATGAATTCAAACAAGTCCACTGCTCAATTACAAAATCCTGAGTTATATCATGGACAAAATTCTGCAAGTATCAATGCAAAGTCTAAATCATCTGGTTATGATACATCAAATCCACCTCAAACAGCATTTGTTGCTGATCATGGATCAGGAAAGTATGAAAGTTCATCAAGGAGGTGCAGTTTCACTACTCCTGATAGATCATCTGCTAGTTCGATTAATGGGAAGTCAGCTGAAGATTTAGTTGCGTTGTTATCTGGATTCATATCATCTTCTTCTGGCGATATATTTAGTCAAATTGGTAACTCTTGTCTATATAGAGATGATTTAGATCATATGGATGAAGATCAGTTGAACAAATTAGATTTGGAGTGGCAGTTTGCTATGCTAACTGAAAGAGGTAGAAGGTTTATTAAGAAACATGGAACGACATCTATTTTTCAAGGAGACAAACTTGGTTTGAATAAGTCACAGATCAAATGTTTCAAATGTTCCAAATATGGTCATTTTGCTCGTGAGTGTCCCGCAAAAGAAAAGGTGGTTCAGACAGCTGATAAAACTGCTTCACCTCAAATTGCTTTGACTGCTATTTCTTCAGCATCAAAAGAACAAACATCGAATGAAGGTTATGATTGGGAGGCTGATTTTCCTGATGAGTCGTGTTTTGTTGCTCAAATTGTTCACAGTGATGACGAAGAAGAGATAACAGATTCTGATTCAGATGTTAGTAGTTATGGAAATAGTGGTTATGAATCTGTCTGTGAGTTTTGTTCTCAAAAAGATAAAATGATTCAAGGTTTAGTTAAGGAAAAAGAAGATTGGGTTGCTGATAGAGAAAAGTTGGAAGGTATGATTCAAGAATTAGAATCTCAGAAAGGAAAGTTTTCAGATCTTCAGACAGAGTTAATTGAAAAAGAGTTGCAGATTCAAGGTGTTGAGCAGGAATTTGAAAAGAAATTTACAAAATTGTCTGAAGAAAAGGCTGACTTAGTCAAGGAAGTTGCGAAATGGAAGGCAGAAGCTGAGGATGCTGCCAATGATTTTAATAATTTGTTTGAAAAGTCCAAGATTAAACTTGATTTCCTTACCAAGGCTTCTGATGATTCGGTTGCTAAAATTGAAGCATATCAGCTTGATATGGAGAAGTTGTTAGATGAGAAGCGAGAACTGGCAAGAGTAAATAAATTGCAAAATGCAAATTTGGATATTCAGAAAAGAAATGAAGATAAACTTGAGAAGGAGTTGTTGGCCGCTCTAGATGAGTTGAGATTGCAAAAGTATGAAACTAATAAAGTGGCAAAGAAGCTAATTGCATCAGAAAAGGAGTTGGCTGAAGCTAATCAAAGAATTTCTGGATTAAAGGTTGAAGTCATTGATTCAAAACGTCTTTTGAACAATGTTACTAACTCACAATCTTTTACAAGTTTTCTGGCTAAAGATGAAAATTTTGAGAAGATGTTTAACAAGACAGTCTCGCCACCAGGAAGTCTCAAAGAAGGCGTTCATGATTTGAAAGACAAGGGTGAGATTGGTGATTATTCTGAGTTTGTTGGTTCCAAATCTGCTGAAGAAAATCAAAAGGAAAAAGGCAAAAGTATTGAAGCTTCTGAAGCTCAAAAGGTTGTGTCTGGGTCTTCGTCTTCAAAAGCTGACATTGATGAAACAATTATCAATGCTCCAAAAGATATCAAGAAAGTTAAAGCTGAATTTTCTCGTCTTGCAAAGACCGGGCATAAATCATCTGATTCAGAAGAGAAAGTTTCTGGAAAATATACAGGTTTGGGATTTCAAAAGAAACAGGTTGATGTGAAAGTTTCAAAGGTTCAACAGCAACAGCATTTGAAGAAAGTTAATCTGAAGCAAGTGAAGAAAGAAGTTTTTAAAGCTGACAAAGTTCAACCCGAGAGGTTTTACAAACTCAAGGGTTCGGAACAAATATTTTCTGATAAAGAATTTCCGTTACATTGCGTAGATGCTCGGAAAGTTGCTGAAGTTTTTGTGACGAATGTTGATTCAAAGACCAAGAAGCAACACGGTGCTAAATATTCTTCTGGAGGATCCAATTCTACTCCAAAGAGCCCAACATCCAAATGGGTTCATGATCATCGATTTCAGGTATATGATAATTTTTATGATTATTTTGGAGATGAATATGTTTGTGAAGCTATGCAGGTTCCAAAACGAAGAAATGTACACAATCGCTTGTGCTACAATTGCCGACAAAAAGGGCATATGGCACATGATTGTCCGGTTTCTGCTGCTTCTAGTTCAAGGAAAGGAAAGGTTCCATTTGTTGGTAAAGCTGCCAAACGACAATTCATTGATGAAAATGGCAGAGTATTTGATGAATACCCACAACCTACATTTTTAAAAACTCAAGGAAGGTTTATTCCACGTTTTCAAAATGTTCCATATGTAGGTTGTTCGTCACAATCAATTGTGACAGGTTCATCAGATATCGATTTACCAAAACAACAAATCTGGAAATCTAAAGTGGTTTCAAAAGGAAATCAAGATACTGGTCGACCAGAAGCAATTCGCTTCGGGTCATTTATAAACTGATGTGTTTGACCAGTGTGCAGGTACTTCTAGAAGACCTATCGGTGATTGAAAAGTTGCTGATGGAGGAGTATTCTGCTGATTTAAGTTAAATTTCATGTGATCACAATTCAAAACTGAAATTTTTCTGAAAGCTAAACTTGAAAGGTATCCATGTCGAAAGGTCAATTTTCTTTCTTTTACATTTTGTATGTAGTTTAGGGGGAGAAAATTGAAAACCAAAAAATAGCGTTTTTGTGTTTTTGTTGGTATTAAAATGAAAGTCCAAAAATAGAGTTTTTCATTTTAAGGGGGAGAAAAACAGAAAAATACAAAAACATTGAAAAATGAGAAATTGTATCCAACATGATTGGGAAATGATGGTACATTGGCTTACGTGTCTGACTCGTGGATAAATTAGATGAAAAAGCCATAAGATCATTGTTTGATGTACTTGGTAGGCTCGGCATTAAATCAGAAAGTATTCAGATGGGATAAACACATTAAATACTAATGCTTGACCAAGTGGACAACATCTTGATGCATGTCTCATGATATCAGGGAAAAGATATGTGAAAAAGAAAATGAGAAGTCACTGTGTATACATGTGTTCATTTTGCAAAGATTTAAACTTGTTTGATTTTTTTTATTTTGTCAAACGATCGGACTTTCTCTGCGTGTCGAAAGACCGACCTGATTGTTGTTCGTTTGACGTTCTGCTTTATTTTCTTTGGTGTTTCGTATAACTCATCGGACTTTCTCTGCGTGTACGGGAGTACCGACCTGATTGTTGTTGAGTTATACAATTTCAACTTGTTTTATTTTCTTATTTTGTTAAATCCGAGGCCTTATCTGCGTATCGAAAGATCGACCTTAAGGTAGACGATTTAACGTTCTTATTTCTTTTTGCATGGAACACAGTTGACTGAATCATGAATACAATCATTATGTGATTAAATCACAAATGAAATCACAAAGTGTGATATAAAAAACAAAAACATATCTGAGTATGTCTGATAGTGTGGGATACACTGGTCAATGCAAGTCTAATCAATACAATAACATATCCAGATGGTATGAGTATGATTGTGCCTGAGTTTAGAATGGACAAATTATACCAGTAATCGACATGACTTATGTGCTGAAGTAATTGAAATTGAAATGTAGTTCAGCATGATATGACCAATATGATCCCAAGTTGTGATCTTTCTTGCAAAAGACAAAAATAGTGTCTGATTCAGTATTGCATTTATGTTTCATATCTGAAAAGTCCAAAAAGATTTTCGGTGTGTTTTGGTGTAAAGTTTCAAAAAGCCAAAAAGATTTTGTTTCTTATTTGTTTTCGACTGATCGACATGTGATACGAAATCAAAATTTGAAAATCTATCTTGGATTCTCGAAGAGAAGTTTTATGCCAAGAATAAATTAATTTTCAAAAGAAAAGGAAACCGCGTTTCTGTCTTCTGAAATTGCAGGTTTGTGTGTCAAGATTCAAGCATGGTGAGAGGAAGAGTATGAAGTATCTTTCACAAGTGGATCTTGAAGTGCAAAGATGATTCAAGAGTGATCCAGCCATGCAAGCTCTATATCTGACAAGATTTCAAGTCAAAGTTCAGATGTAACAATGTTGAAGATTGAAGACTGAATTCTAGTTAGAATATAGATACACTACACGTTAAGGGGGAGTTTGTTAGAGCATATTCCTATGCTATGAGTGTCTCGTGTATTGTATCTATGTGAGCGTGTCTAAGTGATAGATGTAGTGACTATTTGGTTATGGGCGTACCACATGGTCCGGCGGACCATGTGGTCCGGCGTATCAGTTTGATACGCTGGGTGATTAGTCACTTAGTATAAATAGGTTCGTGTTAGAATGTGCAAGGAACTAGTTCAGTCATTCTACACCTTTCTGTGTGTGTTTCTAGAGAGAGACTAGAGAGAACTTCATTGTATCTTCAAGTGATCAATAAGAATTCTCTTATTTACATCCGTGTTCATTACGTTTGATCAAAGCATGCAGTAGTAAGATCGTATCTCGATTATACACAATTAAGTTGGAATTGACCATATCCAAAGGAAAATCTTTATCGCTATAAATCTTATCAGATCCTTTCAAGCGATAGGTCACCCAACTTTCAGAATTGTCAAAATTGGTTTTCAAAGTAGGATTGCTAGCCTTGGCTTTTGCAGGTTTTGAAACGTTAGAAGAAGAACCTAACTCCACCATTTTTAACTTTCTTACGTTCAACAGATTTGCTTCTAGCAATCTGTTTTTGTTCAAATTCACTCAATTTCTTAAGCTCAGATTTGATAGTTGAAAAATCATGTTTTGAAATCAAATCTTTGTGATCTGGCTTAGAAACCTTTGAACGAGTGTTTTTGGAACATTCAATGTATGTTTCAAAGACTAAATCATCAACTTTATCAAAGTCTGAAACATCATAAAACAGTTCATCAACAGTCGAATCCAGAATAGATTTTTCGGTTGAAGTTTTGTTAGAATCTGAATTAATTAAATGATGATTGTTCTGCTTGGCATGTGAAGGAACATTCACTTTCTCGTCAGATGACGGACCATTTGTGATAATAACAGGAGGCGGAACTTGGCTCAATTTACCAGAAACATGTTCTTTTTCAGTTTTTGTAAGGAATATTGCGCTTGAAAGATTTCAGGCTGAATGCCAATTTTGTATAGTTCCGGCTGAAGTTGAAGTTGAAGCGGAATTCTTACTTCAAGCGGAACTGGTAGTTCAAGCGGAAAGAAGTAGTTTTGTCCCTTAGCGAATATTACGGGTGAACTCTGTTATCCACCAGATAATGAGTTCAACCGGACTTTTCCTAAGATGTCTTTTCAGCAAGTCCAATCCTGAAAAAGCTTCTCATATGCTTCTATATCTGATTCAAGCCGCTCTCCTAAAGTAGTATGGTACTGCAAACACGCAAGATATTCCAATTGTCGATGTTTATTCTTTTGGTAGTTTGTATTTGACTTTTTAGTTTACGGTCTAGATTAGATCGCATGAGATCAATGGCTGGCATTGATCGCATCAGCACTATATATAGCTTAGATAGCTCTAGTTTACACATCACGATTATCTTTGTTGTTATCAGTTCTTAAACAACTTATAATAGTGTAGCTTCGAGTTAATGCAAATAGTGCCGAGTATTTGATACTTTGTTGTTACTATATCTTTGCAAATCAAGCTTTTACATTATACACAAGAACTTATTATTGCTTGAGTAAAGTGAAATATAACTTTAATTCCGTAGGGTTATATTTGCGAGTAAAGGGCTTTGTTTTCGTTTAAATCTAACTTTTAACGATCCTACAAGTGGTATCAGAGTTGTGGCTCTTACCTTGAAGACTTTCTGTGCTTCAAGGTTGATACTTTACTTGCCTACTTTACAAGCTTTGCTTTCTTATCTTTCTAAAAGTATTCAAAATGAGTGATTTCAGTTTAAGTTGCCCAAATGGTTCTTCCAACAAACCACCAATGTTCACTCCTGATGACTTTGGTACCTGGAAACTCAGGATGGAAGGTTTTGTTAGGATTTTGGACCGTCGTATTTGGAAGTCTTTCACTGAAGGTCCCTACTCACCCATGGTTTCATATGTTGATGATGCAGAAGTCAAAATACCTAAGCCACTTGATAAATATGTTGAATCTGACTATACTGCTCTCTAATTTGACCATAAGGCATATTGGACTCTACAGCCTGCACTTCCTAATTCCATTTTAAGTGGGTTCAAAGGATATAAAACTGCATTTGACCTGTTGAATGCCTTAAGTGAAATGTATGAAGGAACCAATGAAGTTAAAGAAAACAAGAAAGATGTCTTAAAACAGAAGTATGAAAACTTTACTTTCAAATCTGGTGAAACTATGACAAACCAGTACTTAAGATTTGTTTCTTTGCTTGATGAACTCCAAAAAGTAGATGTAAAACTAGACCAGGTAGATGTTAACAGAAAGTTCCTACGTTCCCTGCCTTCTGTGTGGACAGTTTACACAGTAAGCATCAGGGAATGCAAAAACTTGAAAAAGATGAGACTCAGTGAACTTCATGGCATACTCAGTGCCTATGAAATGGAACTAGATCTTAACCAAAACTCATCTTCTGAGTCAACTCAGATGTTTTCATCTGCACTAGTAACTACTGATTTTAACAGTCATAGGTCTTCAAAGTCATCATCATATCAGTCACCTATTGTCAGTTTCCCTGAGACACCAAGGTGTCAAGAAAAATTTTCAAACGTGTTTGAAAACTCTCACAATGCTCATGTAGCAACTGACTCATACCAAGTCTTCATACCTGAAGATCTTGAGTGCATAGGTGCTGATGATTTAGAGGAAATGGACATTATGACTCAACTTGCTATTGTTTCTGTCAGAGCTCAGAGATTCTACAAAAGAACTGGTAGAACCTACAAGGGAGCAAAAGGTGCTCACATAGGCCTTGACAAAAGCAAGGTGAAGTGCTATAACTGTCACCAACTTAGTCACTTTGCAAGGGAGTGCCCTCAACCAAGAAGAGAAGGACAGAATCAGAGTCATGTCCAAGGGAAAAATCATGGAGGAAGCAATTCAAACAACAACAACTCTGGAAACAACTCAGGTTCCAACCCCACCCCACCAAAACCAACCGGAAGTCAAAACCACCAAAATGTGTTAGCTGCTGTTGCAAATCAAACCTCATGTGTTGAATGGGAAGATTTCGTTGCTGAGTTTGAGCCTATCAACCATGCTTTGATAGCTAAACAAGACTCCACCTCAGA
>JBCNJP010009068.1:0-33234 GCA_039602395.1 Deinandra increscens subsp. villosa
TCCTTCTTTCAGGCCCATACAGCAAAAAAGGAGAAGCTCCCAAAAAAAAAATTATCATACAAGAGGAAGTTGAGAAGCTTCTTAAAACCAAGATGATCAGAGAAGTCAAATATCCCATGAGGCTAGCAAATGTGGTGGTGGTCTAGAAGAAGAACGGAAAGTGGAGAGTTTGTGTTGATTACACGGACTTAAATAAGGCATGTCCTAAGGATCCTTTCCCACTCCCCCATATTGATGCATTGGTGGATTCCACGGCTAGTCATGAGATGCTCACCTTCATGGATGCCTTAGCATTTTTTCAACAAATTCAGATGGAAGCATGTGACCAGGAGCATACAGCTTTTATGACTCCGACAGGTATCTATTGTTATACTGCTATGCCTTTTGGTCTAAGAAATGCAGGTGCCACCTACCAGAGGCTCGTCAATATGATGTTTAAGGAGAAACTAAGGGACACGATGGAAGTCTACATAGACGATATGGTAGTGAAATCCAAGAAGGAACAAAATCACGTCAAGGATCTCCAAACCGCCATTAACATCCTTAACCAATATAACATGAAGCTCAATCCTCTAAGTGCAACTTTGGGGTGCGAGCCAGAAATTTTTAGGCTACATGGTTACCAAAAGAGGAATCGAAGCTAGCCCCGAGCAGATCAAAGCAATCTTAAATTTGAAGTCACCGTCAAATGTAAAAGAGGTGCAAAGGTTGATAGGAAGAATTGCAGCACTCAACAAATTCATCTCAAGATCCTCAGAAAAAAGCAAGGATTTCTATGATATCCTGAGGAAAAACAAGAGGTTTGAATGGATTGAGAAGCACGAAGAAGCCTGAGATGCCTAAAAGATTACCTGTCAGCAGCCCCATTATTAATGAAACTAGAAGGATGGGGAACCGCTATATTTATATCTTGTTGTGTCCGGAAGCTCAGTCAGTGCAGTCTTAGTAAAAGGCCACCAAGGTCAGCAACATCCGGTATATTACGTAAGTAAAACTCTGCTAGACTCAGAATCCAGGTATTCTCACCTTGAAAAATTAATTCTAGCTCTTATAATGGCTTCCACTAAACTAAGACACTATTTTGAAACTCATACTATAATTGTGTGATCTAACAATTATATTAAGGCAGTTCTCAGGAAGCCAGAGATGTCATGTAGGATGGCTAAATGGGCAATCAAGTTGAGTGCCTATAATATCAAGTATGAGCCAAGGACAATAATCAAATCCCAGGCTTTGGCTGACTTTGTGGCTGATTTTAGTTGTGACATAGAACTAGAAGTCGAGAAGGAAGTCCAGCAGCTTGAGAGCTTGAAGAAGACCGGATCCTTTACACTGATGGATCCTCAGATGTTAGAGGAACAGGAGTGGGCATCCTGCTAAAATCGCCACAGGGGGACATAATACCATTATCCATATCTTGTGAATTCCAGGCTACCAACAACGAAGCTAAATATGAAGCTTTGATTGCTGGGTTGCATTTGGCTAGAGATATGGGCATCTGATGTATTCAAGTATTTGTTAATTCTCTTCTTTTGACTAACCACTTTAATGGATCATATGCAGTGAGAGGGGAGATTTGAATCAAATATCTTGATATTGTCAAAAAATTGTCTTTGCTTTTCGAAAATTTTAACATTTCACAGGTGCCAAGGGAAAAGACAATTCAGAAGCCGATGCTTTAGCAAACTTTGCTTCATCGCTCAAGATTCCTGAGGATATCAGGATTCCTAGAACGCATATCATGACGCCGGCAATAGCCCAACAGGAAGCTTACGCAGTTGACGACAGTGAAGAAGTAGACATCGAGAAATCCCAGAGTACCCAGGAATCCTAGACCCATCCAATCGTAAAATATCTTAAAAATGGAGAGATTCCTAAGGGTGAAAATCCTAGGGCTTTCACGCCAAGGTAACACCTTATTTCATCTTAGATAACATATTATATAGAACATCTCTTGCAGGTGTCTACTTGAGGTGCATAGAGAAAGCATAAGCTCTTAAGGTGCTTGAAGACATCCATAGTGGAGATTGTGGTAACCACACTAGGGGCGGAGCACTGTTCTCCAAGATTCTCATATTTGGCTACTATTGGCCTACAATGAAGAAGGACGCCATGAGTTTCTTACAGAAGTGCGATGCCTGCCAAAGGCACGACAATATTCTGCATCAACTAGCTGAACATCTGCATCCTATAGTATCCCCATGGGCGTTCATGAAATAGGGCATGGACATTGTAGGTAAGTTGTCTAAGGCTCCTAGAGGAAAAGTATTTATGCGTGCAATGACAGACTATTTCTCCAAGTGGATTGAAGCAGAAGCCTATGTACAAGTGAGAGAGAAAGAGGTGATATCCTTTATAAAGAGAAACATCATTACCAGATTTGGGATTCCGGCAGAAATCATATGTGACAACGGCTCTCAGTTTATCGGCAAAAGAACGATAATTTTTTGTGCAAGCTGGGGCATAAGAATGATCACTTCGACACCTGTCCACCCTCAAGCTAATGGGCAGGCGGAATCCAGTAATAAAATTATCATCAACAATCTCAAAAAGAAGTTAGGCTCCAAGAAAGGCAGGTGGGCTGAAAAGCTACCATTTGTTCTTTGGGCAGATAGAACGACACCCAAGAATGCAACAGGCCAAACTCCATTCTCGTTAGTGTTTGGAGCTGATGTTGTAATCCTAACATAAATGGCGCTACCTACAACCAGGATCAAATGCCAGGATTCTGAAATCAACAGCCAGACCTTGCTTCAGGATCTAGAAATAGTTGAGGAGCTCAGAGATATGGCCAGAATCCGTATGGCATCCTATCAAGAGAGTGGCAAAGAGAAATAGTTGAGGAGCTCAGAGATATAAAACACTGTTGATAAACATCAATGAAAGATAATTGAAGACCTGCGATTATGGTTGCACGGAGAACCAACAAAGAGAAAGGACACGAAATTGAAATGATAAACATAATCAAAACTTAATAATCTAACCTGAATCTTGATTACCGAAGAAAAAGACCGATTATTAAAGATCGGTATTCACTAGATTGAACAACTTGGAAACCGATTTTCTTTAATGCGATCTCGATCAAGGAGTGTTGGAAGCGAATGGGTAGAATCATAAAAGAAGATGTAATTATAAAAGAAACTTACATTGTTCCAAACTCCTTCGGATTATACGGCGGCGATTTGAGTCGTCAGAGATGAGGAGGAGATGAGGAAGGGGGAGATTGGCAGGTTTGACGACAGATGAAGTGGGAGGAGAATGAACGATGGTTAAGCGAAATTAGGGTTTTTAGGTGACATTGTATGCGATATATGGGTCAACATATGGGTCGGGTTATTGAAAGGATCCGTGAGTTTCTAAAGGAGAGGTGATTTAGGCGGGAAAATGATGCTGAGGAGGACTGTGGTGATGCCACCTCAGCATCCATCTTTTCTTTTATATAGTATATAGATATAGATATAGATAGATAGATACATAGATATAGATATAGATCGATAGATATAGATATAGATATAGATTTTAAACAATATGAGAAGCCAAAAGATAATCATTTTACCCTCCGTAACAAATTACAACTCTTTGTGCTTAAATCTGAATATTTTATTGCTCCGGCGTCACTACGCCTCCGACTTTCGAACCGTCCTTTCTCTACCACGTCGTATTCATACCACCGCCTTTCTTCCGAACCCTTCTTACTTTCTCCTTCGTTTTCTACCGTCGTCCACTTCCATCGTCGTTTCTCTCATTTCTATGAATAAAGATGACTGCATCGATATGCATTTTTTGTTAATCTCTTATTTCACTTACTACCCCACAAAGAAATTGACTTAATCGATCTAGTCATCTAAATCGGATAACAAAGAACCCCATAGGATTAGTTTTTTATTTCCTCTCATTCCTACCCATTTATGTTTCACCCTAATTGCAGGGATGGTGCTTTATCCTTCGGTTAAACGACCTTTGATGCAGATTACAGGTACATACAAGATTTTCATTTTCTGTATACATCAATTTAATAGACAAATTCAACCCCACCATCTTATGATATAAATTGAATCTTTGGATTTTGATGTATTATTTGTGGCAAATTGTTGCTTAGAGCACCAGTATTTGAAGTTTATTGCGATTAATTTATTTATCACCATAAAATCATAAGCAATTCAAGATTAATCTCTAGTATGATATCCTTTTTTTAATCAATTAGCGTTTGGATGAAATTTATTGTTGGAATTTCTGCAAGTTTCAAAGATTTTGGATTATTTAGGGGGATCAAAGTTTTCAATTGTGCTTTTCAAATTTCAATTAGGTTGTGGCTTCCAATTGCATGATTAGACTTCATTGACTCTGGATTTTACTTCGCCTAATCCAAGTGATTCATCAAATTCTACTTTCACAATTCTTTTCTTTATATGCTTCCACATATTCATCCTAACTCTGTATATAGGGAAATAATATAAATTCGATTTCAATATTCTTCGTATACCATATATAAGGTGTCAAAATCATAAAGGGTAGGTTAAAACTTCTATGATCTTCTAAAACTGTATATAGGGAGGTAATATATATATTGAATTTCATTTGTTGTTTTACTTATGTATCAAATATACTGAATTTCATATGATTTTTAGCCCTGTTCTTAATTTGGGGAAGGATCTATACACCAATCTTTGTTTATGTATAAAATATATACTGAATTTCATATGAATTTTTAGCCCTGTTCTTTATTTGAATTGTTTAAATCCCATTAATTTTTCATTATTACAAGATATCTAAAAAAAATTTGTTGAATTTTACACATGATTGATATTGCAACTTTTTTTCTTCACTACTTTCCTATGCACAGTATATTTTATATTACTTTTTTGTTTGAAAGAAAAAAAGTTTGTCATCTCTTCACCGCATATATTGAGTTTAGACTTTTAATGTATATAAATAATTCAAATTTGCTGGAGTATGAGTTTTGGGAATATAATTTGGTGATAGAAATTAATTTATAAATGCTTAACTTTCAAATTTTATTCATCGAATTATCAGTTTGATACAGGAATTATTCTTGGTTTCATGAGTGTACCTGCAATGCTCTGATTGTGTAAAAAACTCCATGTTTGTTGCATATGTTTTTGTGTTTGAAATTAGTCTTTGTATTCTATATGCTACTTATTATTGATCTACTCAAAATACGTCACTGTTAGGGACATGTTCATTATGTCAATTTTGGAATTATAAGTTGCAACTAAACAAGCCTTTATTATTATAAAAACATGTACTTTTGTTTATTATTATGTTCACATTCTTCATGATCAATTCTAAAAACCACACTATGTTCTTCATTCGTTTCTTAAATTTCAGAACCCACGGCTTTTGTTAATGAAACTTTACTAAAGTAATTGCCTTGATTTTAAAGATGAGTTATTTTGATCTGTTCTTTTAACCTCCATAATGTTCTTATCTGTTTCCTTATCTGTTTTTATGACTTTCATATTGTACTTCTTAACCGGTTACGACTTGGTTTTTAGTCTTCTTATATGGTTTTCCAATCTTTTAGAAAAAGATAAGAAAACATTGCAGATACATTTTTATAGTAATCACTTTGTCAAGATAAAAAACAAAGTGAGTGAACAAAGGTATGTTTCTTTCTTTTTTTAAGCATCATATGGATTTATGACCTATATGAGCTTTTAAAAACCTTATGTGGTTTTCCAATCTTTTAGAAAAAGATAAGAAAACATTGCAGATACATTTCTATAGTAATCACTTTGTCAAGATAAAAAATAAAGTGAGTGAACAAAGGTATGTTTCTGTCTTTTTTTTAAGCATCATATGGATTTATAACCTATATGAGCTTTTAAAAACCTGGTCAAGACTTTATATAACTTTGTTTTCAAGTGCTCTTTATTTGTATTTGGGATCAATTCTTTAAAACACTAAAAAGAGCTTCAAATTATTAGGCAAAGAGATATTGATGATTACAAGCTAAAACACTTTTGGTTTGAGATAACTTTTACTGATGTACAGAATGTCTGATACATAAATGTATTCCTATTGACTAAATACACAAACAAATGTTTTAGTAATGTCATGCATGATTCAAGATGACATGCGAAGCTAAAGATGTTAACTCTTTCAAAAACATCACATTAAAAGGCTAAGACATACCAATTCTAAAAATAATAAAAGGAGCTTTATATAGTTTAAATGTTTATGTTTAGTTTTTGACTCAATGTGTGTTTTTTTCTTTCGGTTCTGAGACCAGTTGCTTTTGTGGAATTTGATTTCCAATCCGTTCTGTTTAACCATCGAGTGCTTGAATCAGTTGGCATCATCATCTAGAATGTTGACCATTAATGTTTAGTCATTGAGACTCGGTGTGTCGTGTGTAAATTGCTTTCAAATTGTAAATCTATATCATACCAAATAGTAGGGGTTGACATACAACTTCTTTAATGTTTTTCTAGACAATTTGTTATTGGTAAGGATCTTATATATAACAAGCTTGATCATCAGTATTAAGGACATCGGTTTAATTTTTTTGAATTTGATCATAAAAAACAAAATTCCAAGTACTAATTTATCAAGAAACATAATCTAGAACAAGTGCAGTAGTCTATAGCTTCATTAGGGATACATCGTTTATAGTTTGCTAAAAACACGCAGCAACGCGCGTGCATAAAATCTTGTTATTAACATACGCAAATGGGTTTTGAGCTTCTCAAGTTTTGTCCTGAAAACCTCAGGATCCCCTCACCGGATCCCCCCACATGGGAAGCTCGAAGGTCAAAAGTTTTTAGGAATCTTGGTTTCGTCTTGTAAAATACAAGATCCCTTCACCAGGATCCCTACCATTGTTTGTTGTTTGTTACTTGTCTATTACAGGAACCACAAATTGTTTCACCAAAAATCGCCAAACATTAAAACCAAAAAAATGGGCTCTGACTGTTGCATTATCTTTATCGCCCATTGTCTTCCCTTCTTCCACCAGCTTCTCCACCTCCTCAGGCTCATCTCATGGCAGAGCAAGAAGCAGCATACCATTTCTAAGTCAACTGTCGAAGCTGAATAGGTGGCAGCATCAGCTGGATGCTCACAGGTAGTATGGATTCAGAATCAGCTCACTGACTACGGTATGGAATTTCTTAATACTCCAATCCTTTGTGATAATGCTGCTGCTCTGCAAATTGTCAAGAATCCTGTTCAACATTTCAAAACAAAGCACATAGATATCAAGGTACATTTCATTCGTGATTGCTATGATAGGAAGTTGATTCAGCTCGAAAAGGTAAATTCCGATCAAAATGTTTCTGACCTTTTCACAAAACCCCTTCCTCGTCCAAATTTTGAAATGTGTGTTGAAGGCCTAAGGATGATTGCCTTCAAGGAATGATCTGATCAAAACTGTTTGTACATAGTTTTGCTTTTATTTTTGCTTACTTTTGGTTTAAGTTTCATTTAAAAAAAATGTGTTTTTGTTTCATCTGAAAATCCGTTTGAGGTTTTTATGAAGTCTTTTGTGTTTGTCCTGAGTTGGTAGGAAGTGATATAAATGTCCAAGACAATCGGAGACTGACACGTGTAAGGCTGAACTTCTATATATGTTTAGTTTCCCGTCCTAGTTTACATGGTTTAAAAAACTGAGTCCCAACAAAAATGGGTTAAGAGTGGTATCTACCTAGTATTCACTCTCTCACACATCATG
Organism: Deinandra increscens subsp. villosa; assembly: GCA_039602395.1. Classification (NCBI taxonomy): domain Eukaryota; kingdom Viridiplantae; phylum Streptophyta; class Magnoliopsida; order Asterales; family Asteraceae; genus Deinandra; species Deinandra increscens. The sequence continues at coordinate 7,694 of JBCNJP010009068.1, forward strand.
TTCTGCTGTTATGACAACACCTCAGAAAAGAAAAATGTAAACAAAAAAGAAAAATGAAAAGAAAAAGAAAAATAATAAAATAATTATTTTGTTTGGTCTTCTTTGCGTGCTTATGCGGCCGACCTGATCACCAACTGATAATTAAAGAAATAAGTGTTTGTCATGACGGTGTTGCATGGTTCCTCAAGTTGGGGGTTTGTGAATCCTCAATAAACTCTGAGGTTGGGTAGGTTTTGCTATGAATAATTAGGTGTGGGGACGGATAAACATGACGGTAATACTGTACCATAATTAAGCACTTCAGAATGACTTGTTGTGAGTTTATGTGGTCAAAATTCTGGCAATTGGCTAGAGCGTCGAGTAACAAAACCTGAAAAAAGTTCCTCAGTCAAAGATAAGTCTGGTTTGATCCATGAAAGGCATCAGCTTCTAGGCAAGTATGTTTATCTCGGTTTTAGGTTATCTTAATTTTATGTTTTATATATTCATTTTTAAGTCTTTGAATATTTAAATTTAAATTTTTATGATCAAGATCAGATACTCGGGGTATGAGTCTGAGGGAAGTTTTGAAACTCTCAAATTTTTCAAAATTAACTTATTTCAAGAGAAATTTTCATTTAAATGAGGTTTGGGCATATTTGAAATGTTTTGAAACCATGAGGGGGCATTATGGATTTTTTTTTACAAAACTCTCACACCCTCATTTCCGATTCCCATTTACGATTCCGCCCATCCTCTCCCTCTCTGCGTTTACGACCACCGCTCAAAACCCTAACCAGCTCCTCTTTCAACCGAAAATCACTTTCCGGCCAATTCCGACCGTTCTCAACCAAAATCGAGAGCACCACTGACCTCGCATTCCATTTCCGACCACGAAACCCTGTTCAATCGTCAGTTTCCTCTTCGTTTCATCGGAATAATCCCAGTTTCTTTGAGAGCTCGGTGATCATATTCTTTTCTTCACGATTTTGTGTCGATACTCGAGATTAAAAGTCGTTTCAGTGTTTGTGATACTTGAAAGGTAGTGATTGATGTGTATTTTACATAAATGTTGGATGTTTATGAGTTTTCGAAGTGTTGCAGGTTCAAAAATGGCGGATTTCTATGTTTCCGATCGCCAACATAAAGAAGACGACGTTTCAGTGTTCATGATCCATATTTACAATTGGCGTTTACGATCAACCGGTGTTTACGATTCTAGTTGATTACGATCGAGAATGTTTACGATTGGGGCTCGTGTTTACGATTGGACATATTCCGGACTTTTATTTAAACCGATCGTGAACCCACAAATGAATCGTAAACCCAAACAGTAGATCGTAAACCCACTTAAAATTTGATTTAAAATCTTAAACACTTAAGTAAACACAAAATGCCTTTTAAAAAATCTTATCAAACTTAATTGTTTTAAGATAAAATTGAACGTGTTGTTTCTTTGAAAGTGTGGTTTGTTAAAATTGTGGTTCAAAATCAAACTCTTTCCTTTGAAGGTTTCAATTGATGTTTTTGGAAATTAAAAGGATAATCTGATTATCAATTGAACATCAAGATGATTTTAGCAAACATGATTGCTCATTGATATAATTAAGCCTGATGCACTTGTCCCGGTTTTTCAGATGGCAGAAGAAATGATGGACGAAGAGATTCACTTTGAGGGGGATCATTGCATACCTGCTTATCTTGATGACCCTCCAGAGAGACATATGCAGTTGTTCTACTCACTGGTTGCAGGGATGAACGTATGCAAAATCAATCATGCTCTCTGAACAAGCGTGCTGATTGATGAACAACTTGTCAGAGAATTCTGGGGAACTGCAAGGGCGAATCTCGATAAAACAAGGATCATAACAACGGTTCAAAACCGCAGAATCGAGATCGTGGAAGAAGATATCCGCCAAGGGCTGAATATAAATGATAAAGCTGAAGACACGATGGAATATTCTAAAACTGCAGTGCTAGACGGTCCACGTCTTTTGGGTTATGAAGGAAAATTTCCGCCGATCTTCAAGAAGCTCTTGCCACACTACTGGAGGTGTGTAATACCCTCTATCTTAATAATAGAATAATAGTACCCTAAATGTGATAGTAATAAAAATAATAATAATTATCATAAGAGATTAAAGCAAATATAAATAAATATATATAAAAAAAAATATATATATCGTACAACCCTTCTAGTCCAACTCATCTCCATTCTACCTATAATTTATTTTCTTTTCCCAATTTGATGTCAATCTGCTGCAACAAACCCACGAAGAAACCGTATTGGAAATCGTCCAAGATTTATATCCCCTTCAATTCTCAACCGAACTCACAAAATTCAGTTTCCGTCTACGCTCGATATGGTTCCATTAGAAGACGTCTACGGTAAGCGGTAATCGTATCGCACATCACCATCGCACGACGCCATAAAACTGGCTTCCTCAATTGAAGGTACGACGTTGCTGCAACCGAAGAGGACACCGAATCACACCGAATCACCGTGTTACTTATAGACCTCGTTCTCACGCATGATCTTGGTATGAAACTTTGTCGATGTTTTCTGATTTGAGTTCAGTTTTTGAATAACTCTGACCCGAAGTTATTTCTTTTCTTCCGCAAGCATAGACGTTTCCGTCACACGTGTGTAATCAACCGGACTTGTCTTGCTTTCTGATCGTTCGTTTCTGCTGCTCAGGTAATAACCTGCTCCCTCTAATGACATTTACTCTTTAATCGCTTCAAGGGGTTGACCTCCTTCTGGTTACGTTTTGACAAATTAAATAAAGGTTCGCCAGAAGACGAAAGTCACCTTTGAGCATATTAAATTGAGTTAGCTATGTAATACTAAGATTAAAAGTGAATTTTTACATAGCTAAGCTTGGCATCTTAATATTTCTTACTTTAACCAAGCACTCGTTTTAGCATCTAATTTTGAAGTCTTGTCCATGTAAATTAATGTAACGTTATATGAACATATTTGTTATGAGATAATAGAGAAATTAGTAGGATGAAATGGTTTAAGGGTTTTATGATATAAATAGGAACCAAGAAATCGCTAATTAAATAACCATCATGAAGAGCGTTGCATCTTATACAAGTTCCAATTTACAATTATAGGTTGATATACTTATTAAAGACGACCGATCCGTTGCTTGTTTTTGCTTATTTAATTAAGGTACGGATTCCGACCCTTTGTACTTTTAGTATCTTTTTCTCTATTCCGGGTTACGACCCATTTGGCCTTCGGCATTTGACACGTTTTGGTCCGCTTGATTAGTTTGATATTAGTTTTGTTTCGTAAAAGTTAATATGTTATATGCTCAGATTTAAGTAGCCTAATCGTTGTAGCATGCAATATACTTATTAGACTTGTACTCATTATTGCATGTTCCCATAGGCTAGTTACTTTCAGGATTTTGCCTTATATGTTTGTTACTCTGTACCCGAGCATTTCTGATCCGTCATATAGGCGTAAATGACGAGGCATTTTCGTGAGGTGCTTAATAATACTCACGGCGTCTCTATTAGGTGCTTGTGTAGTACTTAGGCCACTAGAGGCGTATGGATCGATCCTAGTTCAGTTATACGTTATATGTTATAAGTTATATGTTATATGGGGGATGGGGTAACGTGTGTACGCCGCACACGCCATCTCTACTCGTACATTAGCCTAGCTAGCTATGTACACTTCTGTTCTGGCTCTATGGGTACTCCCTTATATGTTACACGACTATTTTCTTGATTAATTGTCGTGTAGATTTGGTATGTATTCTGATATATGTTCCGTTAAATTCAGTTATATGTTATGTTCAGTTCTGTTCTGTCACATGTCTCGTTTTGAAATTTGTTTCCGCTTATGCTTCTTGTTCGTTTTACTATTGTTTCTCCGTTACTGAGCAACTTTTGGCTCAGCCGTATTTTCTTTGTGTGTTTGTTATGTTCCTATTCCAGGTAATCAGGAAAATCCGGGGAATCGGGGATGAGAGCAAGTGGAATCAAGGCTTTATGTTATTTTATTTCAGTATTTTAAATAAGACATTAATTAGGAGTTCGTTTGATTATTTATTGGGTTTGGATTGTTAGAATTTCGTTAAGACTTTGGACCTTGTTTAGTTATGGAGGATGTTTTTGATTTGATATCTGTAATAGTGATATCTCGACCTTTACGGGTTGGGGTGTTACAATTATGGTATCAGAGCAAAGGCTCTTTCTTGTAGAAAACTTATACCCTAATAGTTTAACCTGTGAGGTAATGGGTAGACGTTGGGTTAGGATTTCCGCTTCTCTGCCTTTATTTGTCTGCTCATAAGTATACCTTCATTTCAGATGCCTCCTAAGAGAAGTACTCGTAAGAACAATGCGAATGACCCTCCTTTAGAGACTCTAATTGCTAATGCCGTCAATGCTGCGATTACCGCAATGATTCCAAATTTGATTCAGCAGTTACAACAAAATCCTGGCGGAGCTGGTGGCAACGGTGGTAATGGTGGGAATGGTGGAAACGGTGGAGACGATGGAAACGGTGGTAATGGTGGAGATGACGGCAATGGTGGTAATGGTGGAGATGACGGCAATGGTGGTAATGGTGGAGATGATGGAAATGGTGGGAATGGTGGTAACAGTGGAGACGGCAACCCACCACCTCCCGTTGGTATTCATGTTTGGCTGGAGCGCTTTCAGAAACAAAGGCCTAACTCGTTTAGTACTGCCACAACCCCTGTCGAGGCCCAGAACTGGATTGCTCACATCGAAAAACTATTTGAAGTACTTGGGGTAGATGATGTATTCAAAGTCAGATTGGCAGCATACAAACTAGAGGATGATGCCCTTCGTTGGTGGGAAACTCTGAAAGCAGCTAGAGGCGGGAGTGCTTACGCGGCTACACTTCCATGGAATGACTTTAGGGCACTATTTTATGAGCAGTACTTCACAGCTGCGGATCGCTCTGAATATCGTCGAGAATATGCTAACATAAGGCAGAGGAATGATGAGTCCATAAATGATTTTAAAACACGGTTCGTTAGGTTGGTGAACTTCCTTGGTACAGCTGCAGGCACGCGTGAGGAACAGATTGAGAACTTTAAGTGGGCAGTATGTGAGCGAGACAGGAAGTTTATCTTGAATTTTCAGTTCAGGGATATCAATGAAGTGGTGGATGCGGTTAAGAACTTGGCTAATGATAAGAAGGACAGGAATAAGTTCTCTAATGATAGTCGTAAACGACCCAGGGATGGTAATTATGATCAGTCTTCTTCTCAGACAAACAAAAATCAGTCTTCACCACCTCGAGATCGTCGAAACAAATCTGATCGAAACAACACCTATCATACTCGTAGCTGGAAGAATCGCGATCAGAACCGAAATCAGAATCCAAAGGCAGCTGATAATCAGATACAAGCGGCCCCTACTCATGCTCAACCATTAAATCAGCACCCACCGCAAGGTCGTGACAATGTTCCTCCATGCACCACTTGCGGGAAACCTCATAAGGGAGTATGTCGTTTTGCCGAAGGATTATGTTTCAAATGCGGACGTTCTGGACACAAGATTAAGGATTGCCCAGAGAATGATGCTGGAAAGAAACCTGCTAGGTCTACAGCAGGTGGTCGAGTTTTTGCTCTTACAGCTAATGATGCAGCTAATGCTCCAGGTACGGTTTCTGGTACTCTCTGTTTGGGCGAACGTGATATCTGTGTTTTATTTGATACCGGTGCTACGCATTCTGTTGTGTCTCTGTTATTTGCTAAGTACTTGATGATTGCACCTACTACTTTAGACGATACTTTGAGGATTACTACTCCCTTAGGCGACTCTGCTATTATATCGTATGTATATAAAGATTGTCCAATCCGAGTTATGTCCACTATCTATTATGCGGATTTACTTCCTATGCAAATGCGAGACTTTGATATTATTCTTGGTATGGACTGGCTATCTCGACACCGTGTCACAATCGAATGTCAGACTCGTCGTGTTCTTTTTGGTGACCCTCTTCGTCCTGCACTTACCTATCAGGGGACCCAGCCCCGCAAATCTCTGAAAATCATCTCTGCACTCAAGGCTCAGAAATTTCTATCGCATGGTTGTGCGGGATTCCTAGCTTCGGTGAAGGCTATAACATCTGATGAGCCAAATATATCTGATTATCTGATTGTTTCTGAATTCCCAGACGTCTTTCCCAAGGAGTTACCTGGACTCCCTCCTGATCGCGAAGTGGAGTTTACCATTGACCTTATTCCAGGTGCTGAACCAATTTCTAAGGCACCGTATCGTATGGCACCTCTGGAACTGAAGGAGCTTAAGGAGCAGTTACAGGAGTTACTGGAACTCGGATTTATTAGACCGAGTGTCTCACCATGGGGCGCGCCGGTCTTGTTCGTGAAGAAGAAAGACGGTTCTATGAGACTCTGCATCGATTATCGCGAGTTAAATAAAATCACCATCCGAAATCGTTATCCGCTACCTCGTATCGACGACTTATTCGATCAGCTTCAGGGCGCAAAGTGTTTTTCCAAGATTGATCTGAGGTCTGGATATCACCAGCTGAAGATCAAAGACTCCGATGTTTCGAAATCAGCATTTCGCACTCGGTATGGTCACTATGAGTTCTTGGTTATGCCGTTTGGGCTAACCAATGCCCCAGCAGTTTTTATGGACTTGATGAACCGGATTTTTCATGATTTTCTGGATAGTTTGTTATAGTTTTTATTGATGACATCTTGGTATATTCTCGGAGTAAGGAAGAACATGAAGACCATCTTCGTATTGTGCTCGAGACTCTACGTCAGAAGAAGCTTTATGCTAAATTCTCAAAATGTGATTTCTGGCTAAGCCAAGTAGCTTTTCTCGGTCACGTCGTTTCTGCAGACGGTATTACTATGGATCCAGCTAAGGTGGAGGCGATCACTAAATGGCCTAGACCTACATCTGCCTCCGAGGTTCGAAGCTTCCTTGGCCTTGCCGGTTATTATCGCAGATTTGTAGAGGGATTTTCTATCATTGCCCTACCCCTCACGCAGTTATTGAGGAAAAGGGTTAAATTCTCTTGGAATGAGGACAGAGAGAATAGCTTTGAGGAATTGAAGAAGAGACTGGTTTCTGCCCCTATTCTGACACTTCCATCGGGCACAGGTGGATACCAGATTTATAGCGATGCTTCTAAAAAAGGGCTTGGATGCGTATTTATGCAGCATGGAAAGGTTATTGCTTACGCCTCTCGACAACTAAAACCATACGAGGTTAATTATCCGACTCATGACCTCGAACTCGCTGCCGTCATTTTCGCGTTGAAGATCTGGCGCCACTACTTATATGGAGAGACTTGTGACATCTTCACTGATCACAAGAGTTTGAAATATATCTTCACACAAAAAGAATTGAACATGAGACAAAGAAGGTGGTTAGAGTTATTGAAAGATTACGATGCCAATATTCAGTATCATCCAGGAAAAGCTAACGTAGTAGCTGATGCCCTTAGCCGAAAGAACTCAGGATCGGTAGCTTCGCTTTGGTTACAACCTCATATCATTTCCGATCTTAATCAATTGGGTATTAGTCTTCACATTGGCGGGATTGGCGGGTATCTTGCTAAATTTCAGATAGAGCCTGACCTGATCTCTCGGATTAAAGATGCACAACAATATGACGGCGAGCTTTGGGCTATCTTGCAAAACCTTGAGGTTGGTAAACAATAAGAATTCAGGGTTGATGAACATGGAGTAGTTTGGTGTGGAAAACGATTGTGTGTGCCAAATGATTCCACTCTTCGAGAATCGTTATTAGCCGAGGCGCACAGTTCGCCATTTTCTATACACCCAGGATCTACGAAGATGTATCGGGACCTTCGTCAGCACTTTTGGTGGTGTGGAATGAAGGAGGATGTGGCTAAGTATGTTGGTAGATGTCTTACTTGTCAACAGGTTAAGATCGAGCATCAGAGAGTTAGTGGTTTGCTTCAGCCGCTACCTATTCCGGTATGGAAATGGGATGAAATATCTATGGATTTTGTAACAGGGTTACCGAAGACTTTCAAAAGAAATGATGCTATATGGGTTGTTGTCGATAGGTTAACGAAGTCTGCTCACTTCCTTCCGATTCAAGAGGGATTTTCAGTTAGTAAATTGTCTGAGGTATTTACTGAGGAGATCATAAGGCTTCATGGTACCCCGTCTTCTATTGTGTCAGATCGAGACCCACGTTTTACTTCTCGTTTTTGGAAAGGTTTTCAAGCAGCATGGGGCACTAAGCTGAAGTTTAGTACCGCTTTTCATCCTCAGACTGACGGCCAGTCAGAGCGCACTATTCAAACACTCGAGGACATGCTACGAGCTTGTGCCTTAGAGTGGACAGGGAACTGGGACGAGTATCTCTGCTTGGTTGAATTTGCTTACAACAATAGTTGGCAAGCTAGTATTGGTATGGCACCGTTCGAGTTACTATACGGACGTAAGTGTAGAGCACCCATATATTGGGAAGAGGTTGGTGAAAGGATGATTGAAGGACCCGAGCTAGTTCAGATTACAAATGAAAAAGTCAGTGTTGCCCGGGAAAAACTAAAAGAAGCACAAAGTAGACAAAAGAGTTATGCAGACCGACATCGTCGTGAATTAGAGTATAATGAGGGTGACCGTGTATTTCTGAAAGTCTCGCCTTGCCGAGGCGTACGTCGTTTCGGTATTAAAGGAAAACTCAGCCCTAGGTTCATTGGACCATTTGAAATTCTGGATAGGGTTGGAGAATCTTCGTACCGTTTAGCCTTACCACCTCAACTTTCTCATGTGCATAACGTGTTTCACATATCTCTTTTAAGAGGGTATAATTATCATCCGCTTCATGTCGTGAACTATCCGCTCCACCTTATTCGCGAAGACTTATCTCTCGAAGAAGAACCTGAAGCTATTCTGGATCGGCAAGAACGTGTTATGCGTCGCAAGACTATTCCTTTCGTTAAGGTTTTATGGAAGAATCATTCTGCACGTGAAGCTACTTGGGAAATGGAAGATTCGATTCGTTCTCAATATCCTGATCTGTTCACGTCTTAGTACTCCATATTTCAGCCTTTCGCTTTTCGGTACGTCCTACTTTTGATTCTGACATTTAGTATTGTTTATACGTTAAGTTTAAAAGTATGTGTTTTAAATTGTTTGAAGTCATGTTTCGTTTCTATCATGTCAAATGTTCTCGGTTATCCGCACCTAGCAAATTTCGGGGTCGAAATTTATTTTAAGAGGGGTAGAGTTGTAATACCCTCTATCTTAATAATAGAATAATAGTACCCTAAATGTGATAGTAATAAAAATAATAATAATTATCATAAGAGATTAAAGCAAATATAAATAAATATATATAAAAAAATATATATATATCGTACAACCCTTCTAGTCCAACTCATCTCCATTCTACCTATAATTTATTTTCTTTTCCCAATTTGATGTCAATCTGCTGCAACAAACCCACGAAGAAACCGTATTGGAAATCGTCCAAGATTTATATCCCCTTCAATTCTCAACCGAACTCACAAAATTCAGTTTCCGTCTACGCTCGATATGGTTCCATTAGAAGACGTCTACGGTAAGCGGTAATCGTATCGCACATCACCATCGCACGACGCCATAAAACTGGCTTCCTCAATTGAAGGTACGACGTTGCTGCAACCGAAGAGGACACCGAATCACACCGAATCACCGTGTTACTTATAGACCTCGTTCTCACGCATGATCTTGGTATGAAACTTTGTCGATGTTTTCTGATTTGAGTTCAGTTTTTGAATAACTCTGACCCGAAGTTATTTCTTTTCTTCCGCAAGCATAGACGTTTCCGTCACACGTGTGTAATCAACCGGACTTGTCTTGCTTTCTGATCGTTCGTTTCTGCTGCTCAGGTAATAACCTGCTCCCTCTAATGACATTTACTCTTTAATCGCTTCAAGGGGTTGACCTCCTTCTGGTTACGTTTTGACAAATTAAATAAAGGTTCGCCAGAAGACGAAAGTCACCTTTGAGCATATTAAATTGAGTTAGCTATGTAATACTAAGATTAAAAGTGAATTTTTACATAGCTAAGCTTGGCATCTTAATATTTCTTACTTTAACCAAGCACTCGTTTTAGCATCTAATTTTGAAGTCTTGTCCATGTAAATTAATGTAACGTTATATGAACATATTTGTTATGAGATAATAGAGAAATTAGTAGGATGAAATGGTTTAAGGGTTTTATGATATAAATAGGAACCAAGAAATCGCTAATTAAATAACCATCATGAAGAGCGTTGCATCTTATACAAATTCCAATTTACAATTATAGGTTGATATACTTATTAAAGACGACCGATCCGTTGCTTGTTTTTGCTTATTTAATTAAGGTACGGATTCCGACCCTTTGTACTTTTAGTATCTTTTTCTCTATTCCGGGTTACGACCCTTTGGCCTTCGGCATTTGACACGTTTTGGTCCGCTTGATTAGTTTGATATTAGTTTTGTTTCGTAAAAGTTAATATGTTATATGCTCAGATTTAAGTAGCCTAATCGTTGTAGCATGCAATATACTTATTAGACTTGTACTCATTATTGCATGTTCCCATAGGCTAGTTACTTTCAGGATTTTGCCTTATATGTTTGTTACTCTGTACCCGAGCATTTCTGATCCGTCATATAGGCGTAAATGACGAGGCATTTTCGTGAGGTGCTTAATAATACTCACGGCGTCTCTATTAGGTGCTTGTGTAGTACTTAGGCCACTAGAGGCGTATGGATCGATCCTAGTTCAGTTATACGTTATATGTTATAAGTTATATGTTATATGGGGGATGGGGTAACGTGTGTACGCCGCACACGCCATCTCTACTCGTACATTAGCCTAGCTAGCTATGTACACTTCTGTTCTGGCTCTATGGGTACTCCCTTATATGTTACACGACTATTTTCTTGATTAATTGTCGTGTAGATTTGGTATGTATTCTGATATATGTTCCGTTAAATTCAGTTATATGTTATGTTCAGTTCTGTTCTGTCACATGTCTCGTTTTGAAATTTGTTTCCGCTTATGCTTCTTGTTCGTTTTACTATTGTTTCTCCGTTACTGAGCAACTTTTGGCTCAGCCGTATTTTCTTTGTGTGTTTGTTATGTTCCTATTCCAGGTAATCAGGAAAATCCGGGGAATCGGGGATGAGAGCAAGTGGAATCAAGGCTTTATGTTATTTTAATTCAGTATTTTAAATAAGACATTAATTAGGAGTTCGTTTGATTATTTATTGGGTTTGGATTGTTAGAATTTCGTTAAGACTTTGGACCTTGTTTAGTTATGGAGGATGTTTTTGATTTGATATCTGTAATAGTGATATCTCGACCTTTACGGGTTGGGGTGTTACAAGGTGTTTGGCACACTACATGCAGAAATCCTTCTTGGGGAAGAGAACAAACTTTGATCAGCTGAACAAGGTGCATGGCACAACATTTGTTGCAATGGCCTTGGACTAGGAGTTTAATTTTTCGAAGATGATGCTCTTAGACTGGATCGGTAATGTTGACTTGAGTGCCCGAGAGCAATTCCTCATGACTCCAAGGTTTGTACATATGATGATTATGAAGAAGTATCCGATGATCCAAGAGAGGGTAGAGAAGCTGGATATAAAATCCATGGATGACAGTGTTTTTGGTCTGCAAACCCAGGATAGAAAGGGAAAGAGTACTTTTCAAGGAAGACTCGAGTGGACTAAAAGAGGTGCCTTCCCTGAGGTTGCAAGGGAACAAGATCAAGAAGAAGATTCCGAAGTTGAAGTGCATCCTGTGAATGCGTCTGTTGTTGAAGATCATGATGTGTCAGAAACTGTTCCTGTGAATGTTCAGGGAGAAACTGAGAATATACCTTCTAATGAAGAAAATGTGATGGATGACATTTTCCCGGAACATGAGAATCTGACTGACGATATCTATGGGGATCTAGGGCCTATCAGTCACAAGAGAACGAGGGATGACTTGAACTCTTCTTCAAGCAGTGGCTCAATTCCACAAGAGTTGGATGCTAATTTTGCTGTTGATGATGTGCTTACAGAACCCATTCCAGTACTTGAACCTTCACCGAGAAAGAAATCTGATCCAAGATCTATCAGATTCAAGTTTCAGAAGACAAGCTCAAGCCTGATGGTGTTTGAACATACGGGTGCAAATGTGTAGAATGATGACGTGTCTGAACCTGCAAATGTAGAGAGCGCACCTCAGGCTGATGATCAGGGTGATGTACAAGAACCAACTTCGATGCAAACGGAAAGTCCTATTCTGAATGAACACAGCCCAGTTCATGAAGAAAGGCAATTCTTCGAAGTGGATAACACGTTTGTTGAGCCAAGCCCAGTGAGAGTAAACTTATCTACTGAATCAAGCCAGCCTCCCGTCACTTCAAGCTTTCATCCGTACCAAGCACTTGTTAAAGAACTTGCTCAAGCTAGTGATCTCCCTGTAGATCTACGGATAAGTGCCGATCCTCAGATCAACTTCCTTTTATCCCAAAACAGAAGAAGAGAGGGAGAGATTAAAGAGCTAAAGGAAGAAAACAAGAGGTTAAAGGAGAAGGAGAGCAAGAATGAAGCCAGTATTGGATTATTGTATGCAGGATACCTTGAACTGAGGAAGAAGTTGGAAGATTTGAAGGGAGCTGATAGCTTAAATGCTCAGGGTGCCCCAGGACAGAGTTCTTCTCAAAGTGCTCAAACTGCTGATAAAGTGCATGAAGATGAAGGTGATGACACCATAGTGATGTCTGACTATGTTCAAGGAGGAAGAATCATCTCAAAAGCACCGGAAAGTCATGAAAATTGGTTCAAGGATTTCTTCCAGGGACCTCCCCCCACGCTGTACTCAATTGATGTGGGTGGCAGTGAAATCGATAAAAGGGGAAGTCGTGAACCTATACTGTGCTGGCACTATGATGGAGAGAAGAAGCTGTTTGCCGTGATCAGAGACGGGTATAGTTTAGTGGAGTACTACAGAACTCGAGGCCAATTTCACTCCTGGACAGAGCCAGAGATCAGAAATCTGTTAAGGGCTCCATTTATAAACAGATGGAAAAATGTAGATGGAGACCTAGTTCGTGACAATCTGATGAGCCATTTGGCAGAAAATTTTGTGAACTTTGATCTCAAGCAAACTAGATGGGTTGAGACTGGAACAAATCCGGTAACAGGTGAGCCTGTAGGAGAAGTGAGGCGACTGTCACACCCTGTAAGATTTGTGTCGGGATGCGAAAAAGGTTATCACAGTCAAGGTTACGAACGTACTCTGGATGGTTCAACAACTAGAGTCGTTTTGGAAAATGTTAAATTGTTGGAGTAAATAGGAGTTTTTCCAATATCATTACGCAGCGGATTAATTGTAATGAGAAAAGTAAATAGTTTTAAGTTTACAACACATAAGTTTCAAAAGATTTTTAGGACATGACACCGTTAGATGTTATGTCAGGAAAATCTCCAAAGGCTAAACCATACTCCAGAAACAAATGAAAAGTCCTAATATGCAAAGGCAGGAAACACGCAAGCAGGTCCGATGCATGCACAGCAATTAAGTTTAAGTACCTGAGAATTCATACGAGAAAACGGCCAACAAATAATTGTTGGTGAGTTTCACAGGTTTAAAGTGCTAGCATTTAAAGGTTGTATGAAAATAGTAATTGGAAATAGTTCATGTTAATAGTTGACAATATTTGATAAGACTAGTTGATAATGTTACCATGTACCCTGAATACCGAAACTGACTGTTTACCCACTCTTGGTACCTATTGTCCGTTTGGTACCGCATAGATATGACATAACAATTTGTACTCTTTGACAAAAGACGGAGTCACGATTGGAGCGACCAATCAGAGCAGGGGCGTTAACCCAATAGATCTATTCAAATGTTACCGTTTGCAAATGATAATTAATCGGATTCAGTTAATAGTGGGGTTTGGGTTATAGCATGAATGAACATGAGATAACAAGTGTGGACAATGGAAAAGCACATGAAACAGTTATGATAACAAGGTTTGATTGTCTAACATGGAAAAATGTATGTATGAATTCTCCCCCAAAGATAAAATAGTTAAAGGAAAAAGGGGCCGTGAAAAACTCACATGATTCAGTGGTGAAAATCGGTAGCACGATCAATGAAAATGCAAGCCTAGATAATTATAAGACATGCAATATAATAAGTAATTGGGTTGACATTAATGTCACTCCAATTGGATAGGTCAAGTCTTGACGTCATGGTAGCCTTAAGGTTAAGTGATTTGAAAATCAAAGTAGGTGTATCCGATTATGTATTTATTTGGAAATAATGTAAAGTATACATTTTTAATTAAATAAAATATATAAAAATTCCCAAATAATATTTAAAGATGGTAAATATTTATAGAAATTAATATTTAGTTAAAATGAGGGTTTTCATATGAAAATTGGTTATTTTGACTAGTTAGCCAAAAATCGGGCGATTTCGCGGTAACCGCCGATTACACGATATTTATCCGTTTAAGTTAGAAATCAATCAAGTTCAATAAATTATGATTATTTTCTGTCCAATATGGGTGGATAATTATTTTAAGTGTCGGTTTGCATTAGTTTGCCGGTTTTGTGTATTTAGTGCCGGTTTTGCCGTTTTGGTCCCGTTTGCCCGTTAAATGACACCGTTAGGTTCCTAAATTCATCATAAGCATTTGTAAACATGTTTTCATTATTAAAATAACCCTATGAGTTCATTTGGACCAGATTTGAGTTTCTTTGTAAAAATGGTGTTTTCGGGCCCGTCGGGTGTCGGTTTTAGTCCCGGTTTGTGCCCAAATTCAAGTAATTTATAAAGGGGTCTTTTGGCCATGTCTTAGGTTCACTTTAACCATCACGACCTACTGTTTAAAAGTCCAAAGTTTCTGGTCTAAACGGATCTTTAGTGAAAAGCAATTTCTAGGGTTTTTAAAGTGTACTTTTGCATGTAAAAGTTTGCTATGGTAAGTTTAAGCACTAGTAATCTTCCTAAAGTCCAAGATATCATATTTTGACTATATTTGAAATACCCGACATCTTAAATCGAAAACATTAAGTTTATAATTCAAAATGTTTAATGAGAATATTTTAATGCTAATAAGTCGAAATGAAGTAATATTTAATACGTAAAGATTTTAGTAAATCAAATATATGATTTGATTGGAATTATCCTCCTAATTTAATTTACTGCTAATGAAATTCGAGATGCAAATTCCATAACCGACGCTCCGATTTACCGACTTAAATCCCTCTCCCATCCTCATAATAACATCTTCAAAACCCTCCGTTCTAAAGTACGATCTATCTCATTTGATCTTTGCTCTCGTCGGGAATCAAAGTACCACCAAAATAAAATCACCGAAACAACGTAAGGGCAACATCAACAATACCCCGTACGATTTACACCTACTGGTCTTCGTACGCTTGATTCCGACGAACCATCACCACCTTGTTGACGCACCGGTTATGTTGAATCGACAGGCGCCATTATTTTGAACCGGGGTCTTCTCAAAGGAAAACTCTGTAGAACACCATCTTCTTGACCGTCAAAGAGCCACGAACCGTCGACTTGCTGTTTGGTTAACTACAATGATACCCCCATCTCGCGTATCGACGTACGTTTCTTTTCAACGTGTAAGGTACATATTCAGTTCAGTCATCGTCTCTCTGCATACACTTATGAGTTTCTTTCTGTTCCATGTCGGACAAATTAAAAACCTGCAACTTTTCTTAACAATGGCACCGAGTATATATCTATTTATGACAGTCTACACTCTACACCCATTCTCAAATTTTTGTGTTTAATAAGTCTTTTACACCCTTCTGTCAACAACATGTGAACTTCATTTCATTTGTTTTATAAAATATTTGTTATAAATAGATAGTTACACAAAGGAACCACAAAAATTTAAAAGAAATTATGTTGGGTATAAAAGAGCATCATATGAATCTAACCAAAGTTTAGCAGTTCACCATTTTTGGTAAATTATATTTTAATGTTTTAATAAATAATATAATGCCTAATTCACAATCACAACTAGTATGTACCATACACCCGAGCTATAAATCAAAATTATTCTTTATAAAATTAATTTAACTGTCAAGTGTACTTGTTGTAGTCAAAAGTTCGTTGTAGAGCCGTGAACTCATAACATGACTCACAATAAATTATATTATGTACAATTTAACTAAATCTAGATTAGAAATAAATAAATGAGTTAAATAAATTGTAGGTTCTCGTGATTTTTTGACACCGGCATAGCATTACCTCCAAATTCGTTTCTTTTGCATATAAACTAAGGTGCGGTTTTTCGACCTTTCCCTCATAGCTTATTTATTTTCGTTGAGTTTGTACTTTATTGCTTCAAGCGTTTTCATCGTAACTGCCTTATTGAACCGTTTCATTGATTTGTGCCATACTGTTTCATTGATTGTTGTTAAAAGGAACTATATTGTTTTATTGAATTGTTTACATGCGATAGGATAGTTCCCTTGTACTCATTATCGCATGTTCCCTTTGGATATAAACATTATTATACCTTAGAGTTAAGGTTACCGATACTTTTGTGTTGACTTGTATATGTTACTGTTTATTTGGCCTCAATACCCGAGCATATCCACCTATGGGGACCATAGGGCGTCATTTGTGGCACCTTTTGACGTGCTCTATCTGTGGCGGAGCGATTAGCCACGGCGTCTCGAAGTAGTTAATGATGTGCTAAGTTGCTGCACTAGTTAGTTAATTAGAGGCGTATGGATCGATCCTAGGAAAAATTACTGTTATTGGTGAAGTGGGTAGGTGTGTGTGCCCACACTCCCATATCACATTACTGGTACATTGGGGCTGCAGCCAATGTACATACTGTTACTGTTAATGTTACTGGCTCAAATGGGTATTTCCTTATTAATACGTCTCGTTTATTTCTCCTGAGTCGTATATTTGTTTTATCCTCATTGTTACATTGTACTGCTATTGTTCCACCGTTACTGAGCAATTTTTGGCTCAGCCGTTTTCTTTTTCTTGTGTCTTCCTTATTATTATGACAGGTACTTCTGGGGAAAAAGGGAAAGAGATCAAGAGAGAATAAAACGGATTAGGGAAAGAGACTATGCTGATTTTTTTTTAAAACTCTATTTATTCAAATTATTACTTTCTTTGAAGTTGTCATGTTTTCGTTTAAAACCTGGATGTTCGGATTTTAAGCTTTGACTTAAGTATTTTTGGATTGTTGCTATCTCTGTTTACTGTATGAGTGACACGTCAGCCCTCTTCGGGTTGGGGTGTTACAATTATGGTATCAGAGCTTTGGCTCTTTCCTGTAAAAAACTTTTTGTTTAAAAAAAAAAAACTTAAGACTAATACATTTTAGAATTGAAAGAAAAAGAGGTCCGACCCTCCCAAGAAAAGTTACAAAGATTACGCATATTTGAAAACCAAAGAAAAGACAAAGTTTTCTTGTAGAAAACTTACACTAATAGATATGTCACGTGAGGATTGGGTAGACATTGGGTTAGGTTTTCTTTTGAATATTTGATTACTTGCTTTTATGATCCGTTTTGCTCTGATTAATTCAGATAAATTTTGTCTGTTTGCTCTGCTTAATTCTAATTACTTTCATCTGACGTGATGTGATTAATTCTAATAGGTTTTATTCGTTATGCTCTAACTAATTGTGAAGTTTTACCCGCTCTGCTTTGATTAATTCTGATAAGTTTTGTTCGCTTTGATCTGATTAATTCTAGTAAGTTTTATTCCGAGATGCCTCCCCATCACTTTACACGTAATTCGTGTCAAGATAAGGGTGATGGGTTATGTGAACTTGATCCTAACCTCATGATTGCGCCCAATCAATCTCTAACTGCGATGCCATCGACTATTGATAAGTGCATATGGAATTAGAAATATTAGAATTTAACTCTTGAAATCCCTGCTAAGAGAAACTTACAACAATTTTTACTCACTTATTAGGAACTTCAATTCTACTCACCGATCGACTGCTTACTCATGTCAATAACGTAAATAGTGTAGTCCATAGCTAAATTGTGATGTGACTGCATGTTCGTGGGAGACGACACATGAATCAGAAGGTGTGGTGATTCTGAACACTACCCACTGTATTTAAATAGTTTCAACAATGATAAGGTTTTGATGAACTGGAAATGTTTTGGAAGTGATTGAAAAGTTTTGGCTCTTGTGTTAGGATATCATCAGTTTGACGTTCATGATACATTGATTCATTGGGCATATTTTTTTTTAGATGCATTGATTTCTTCATCTTATTCACTTACCTAAGTCCGTGATCTAGTGTGAATCTAACAAACTATGTTGGTGCTACCATCATCGCTTTTGCTACTCTAGCTTTTAAGAACGAATGTCGAACAACATTGTTAACACGGCTACTACACTCTCGATGAGGACCTTGCAACTTGTGTTGCGTTGCACAAGAATATCGATGCACGTAAGCGTGACGTATCAGTATTGGTTAGAGCCTTTATCATCTTTAAAAGTTTTGATCATCTACTTCTGACACGTTTATTATTTTGTTTTCTGTTCGCCTCCATTAAGGTACATGATGGAAGTACAGTTAGGACACCGTTGTAAGGTAAATTGATGATTACGGTTCTAGAACGTAATGATCAATTTACAAGTACATACGTGTTCTAGCGGAACCTATCATGTATAGTTTTCTGAAGTGGTACTAGGTTTTTAGTGTTTTCTGGTAGTGATGGTTTCGTTTTGTTCTCACCATCATTATTGACAACTGTCTATCCGGTTATGAGTGAATGTTCATTATCCTGTTCCCCATGATCTTTTGTATCATATTAGTTATCCATGACTAGGTACTGTTTCAGGTATTGCATGTCTTGCTGAACGTGATGTATATGTGTTAGTTAATACGGAGCAACCTATTCTGTAGTTTCACAAGTATTTGCTAAACGTCTCAAAATTGCGCCTTCTCAATTGGACCATGCCATTGTTATTTCGTCGCCCATGGGAAATCCTTCTATTATTACTCATGTATATAGAGATTGTCCGTTAGTGATCGGAAATATTTTTCGTAAAGCGAATGTTCTTCCCATGCAAGTGGGAGACTTCGACGTCATTTTAGGTATGGATTGTTTAGCTATGCATCGAGCGACCATCGACTGTCACACTAGATGAGTAATTTTCTGTGATATTCAGGTCCTGAGTTTTTTTTATCAAGGGACTCGGCCTCGAAGATCAATGGAGATTATTCCTACGCTCAAGCCTCAAAATCTTATATCACACAGTTATGAAGGGTTCTTAGCCTCCATCAAGGTTACATCGATGGATATACCTTGCATTGAAGATTTCCCTATAGTTCGAGATTATTGTGAGGTCTCCCTAGAAGAACTACCAGGGATACCACCCAAACGTGAAGTGGAGTTTACCATTGACTTGATTCCTGGATCTGAACCTATCTCTAAGGCACCCTATCGTATGGCCCTATTAGAATTAAAGGAGTTAAAGGAGCAGTTGCAAGGACTATTAAAACTCAAAATCATTCGACCTAGTGTTTCATCGTGGGGAGCACATGTGTTGTTTGTGAAGAAGAAAGATGATAGTATGCGGCTATGCATTGATCATCGAGAGCTCAAAAAAATCACCTTTTGAAACCGATATTTGTTACCGCGCATTGACGACCTCTTCCAGCTTCAGGGAGCAAAGTTTTTCTCAAAGATTGATCTTCGATTGGGTTACCATCAGTTAAGGGTCAGAGATGAAGATATTCCTTGGACTGCGTTTCGAACACGTTATGGCCACTACGAGTTCCTGGTCATGCCTTTGGTTTGACAAATGCTCCAGCTGTCTTTATGGACCTTAGGAATAAAGTATTTCATGAGCATCTTGACCATTTTGAAGTCGTGTTTATTGATGATATTCTTGTATTTTTAATAGTAGAGAAGGTCACGAAGACCGCCATTCTGTAAACCTTACGCGAGAGAAATCTATATGCGAAATTTTTAAAATGCAACTTTGTGCTCGAGGAAGTAACATTTCTGGGCCACATTATGTCTGCTAAGGGTATTACCATGGATCCGTCAAAGGTGGAAGCTATCGCTAAATGGTCCAGTCCGGCACAGTTACTGAAGTCTGAAGTTTTCATGGCCTCGCGAATTATTATCGACGTTTTATCGAAGAATATTCTATCTTGGCATTATCTTTAGCTCATGAGGAAAGGGGTAAAGTTTGATTGGAATAATGAAAGAGAAAAGAGTTTCGAGGAGTTAAAAAAGAGATTGGCGCCCGCCCACATAAAAAGGGTTGGGTTGTTTCCTCATGCAACATGGGAAGCCATTGCCTACACTTCACGACAATTCGAGCCTTATGAAGTAAACTATCCGATGCGGGATCTGGAACCAACAACGTTGTTTTCGCACAAAATCTTTAAGGACAATCTGCTGACATTAACTGTATGGAGAGACATGTGATATTTTCAATGACCATAAGAGCCTCGAATACATGTTCACCCAAATAGAACTGAATATGAGGCAGAGGAGATGGTTGGAACTCCTTAAGGACTATAATGCCAACATTCAATACCACCCTGGTAAGGCGAATGTGGTGGCAGATGTGTTATAGGAAGAATTAAGGTGGGTTGGCATGCCTCAACATTCAACCTCGGATATTATCAGACTTAGACAGAATGGGAATTAGGCTACAGTTCAATAAGTCTGATGGTTATCTACTTATATTAAAGATTGAACCAGACCTTATTGGACACATCAAGGAATCCCAACAGCATGATGGTGAACTTTGGGCGATATTTTAAAACTTGGAAGTGGGGAAACAGTTTTAATTTTGAGTAGACGAGCAAGGAGTCATCTGGTTTGGAAAGAGATTGTGTATTCCAGACGATTCTACCCATTCGGGAATCATTATTAGCTGAAGCACATAGTTCTCCATTTTCCATACACCAAGAGGTACAGAGACGTGAAGCAAAATGTTTTTGGTGGAGCGGTATGAAAGAAGATGTAGCTAAATATGTGGCTCATTGTTTATCATGTCAAGAAGTAAAGATCGACATCAAAGAGCTAGTGGAATGTTGCAATCGTTAAACATCCCAGTGTGGAAATGGGACGATATCTCTGTGGACTTCGTCACGGGTTACCAAAGACTTTCAATAAGAATGACGCCATTTGGGTTGTAGTGGACAAGCTCACGAAATCTGCTCATTTCTTACCTTTTCCGCAGGGTCACTCAGTTAGCAGATTATCACAGATATTTCTTGATAATATTGTTCGGCTTCATGGTA
This sequence comes from Deinandra increscens subsp. villosa, assembly GCA_039602395.1. Lineage (NCBI taxonomy): Eukaryota > Viridiplantae > Streptophyta > Magnoliopsida > Asterales > Asteraceae > Deinandra > Deinandra increscens. The sequence continues at coordinate 28,959 of JBCNJP010009068.1, forward strand.
CTCCATCTTCTATTGTTTATGACAGAGATACTCGCTTTACGTCACGATTCTGGAAAGGACTGCAAAAATCTTAGGGTATGAAAATAAGGTTTAGTACGACCTTTCATCCTCAAACTGGCGGACAGTCTGAACGCACTATTCAGACTTTAGAGACATACTTAGAGCATGCGCACTCGAGTGGACTGGCAATTGGGATGAGTATTTGTTCCTAGTAGAATTTTCTTATAATAATAGTTGGCAGGCCAACATCGATATGGCTACGTTCGAACTTCTTTAAGGTCGCAAGTGTAAATCCCCTATATGTTGGAATGAGGATGGAGAGAAGATAATCGAAGGTCCAGAACTTGTTACGATCACCAATGATAAAGTCGTCGTTGCTTGAGAAAAGCTGAAAGAGGCCTATACAAGATAAAAGAGTTACGCCAATCAACATCATCGCATTTTGGAAATTAATGTTGGAGATCACGTATTTATTAAAGTCTCACCATGTCATGGTGTGCGTCATTATGGTATAAAAGGAAAGCTAAGTCCACGTTTTATCGGTCAGTTTAAAATCCTCGAAGAATTTGAGAAGTCTCATATCGTTTGGCATTACCACCGCAACTTTCTCACGTTTATAACGTCTGTCATGTGTCTTTGTTGAGGGGATACAACTATCATCCATTACACGTTGTCAGTTATCCGTTACATATGATTCAGAAAAAAAAAATTCGTTCTGATGAAGAACCGAAAACTATTATTGATCGTTAAGAATGAGTCATAGGACAAAAATCAATACCATTGGTTAAAATTCTACGAAAAAAATCATTCTAAGCGTGAAGCGACGTGGGAGACAGAAGAAATGATCCGTTCACAATATCCTGCTCTATTTGAAAGCTAAAGATATGTTGTTCAAAATGGATTGTTCGTGATTTGCCCTGATTTTGTTTAGAAATCGTATGTGCTTAGAAAATTGCATTATTTTAATGTGTCATTTAAGGTTCTTGTTATGTATGGTTTAGAATTTCGAGGACGAAAAAAATTTTTAGAGGGGAAGAGTTGAAATACCTGACATCTTAAATCGAAAACATTAAGTTTATAATTCAAAATGTTTAATGAGAATATTTTAATGCTAATAAGTCGAAATGAAGTAATATTTAATACGTAAAGATTTTAGTAAATCAAATATATGATTTGATTAGAATTATCCTCCTAATTTAATTTACTGCTAATGAAATTCGAGATGCAAATTCCGTAACCGACGCTCCGATTTACCGACTTAAATCCCTCTCCCATCCTCATAATAACATCTTCAAAACCCTCCGTTCTAAAGTACGATCTATCTCATTTGATCTTTGCTCTCGTCGGGAATCAAAGTACCACCAAAATAAAATCACCGAAACAACGTAAGGGCAACATCAACAATACCCCGTACGATTTACACCTACTGGTCTTCGTACGCTTGATTCCGACGAACCATCACCACCTTGTTGACGCACCGGTTATGTTGAATCGACAGGCGCCATTATTTTGAACCGAGGTCTTCTCAAAGGAAAACTCTGTAGAACACCATCTTCTTGACCGTCAAAGAGCCACGAACCGTCGACTTGCTGTTTGGTTAACTACAATGATACCCCCATCTCGCGTATCGACGTACGTTTCTTTTCAACGTGTAAGGTACATATTCAGTTCAGTCATCGTCTCTCTGCATACACTTATGAGTTTCTTTCTGTTCCATGTCGGACAAATTAAAAACCTGCAACTTTTCTTAACAATGGCACCGAGTATATATCTATTTATGACAGTCTACACTCTACACCCATTCTCAAATTTTTGTGTTTAATAAGTCTTTTACACCCTTCTGTCAACAACATGTGAACTTCATTTCATTTGTTTTATAAAATATTTGTTATAAATAGATAGTTACACAAAGGAACCACAAAAATTTAAAAGAAATTATGTTGGGTATAAAAGAGCATCATATGAATCTAACCAAAGTTTAGCAGTTCACCATTTTTGGTAAATTATATTTTAATGTTTTAATAAATAATATAATGCCTAATTCACAATCACAACTAGTATGTACCATACACCCGAGCTATAAATCAAAATTATTCTTTATAAAATTAATTTAACTGTCAAGTGTACTTGTTGTAGTCAAAAGTTCGTTGTAGAGCCGTGAACTCATAACATGACTCACAATAAATTATATTATGTACAATTTAACTAAATCTAGATTAGAAATAAATAAATGAGTTAAATAAATTGTAGGTTCTCGTGATTTTTTGACACCGGCATAGCATTACCTCCAAATTCGTTTCTTTTGCATATAAACTAAGGTGCGGTTTTTCGACCTTTCCCTCATAGCTTATTTATTTTCGTTGAGTTTGTACTTTATTGCTTCAAGCGTTTTCATCGTAACTGCCTTATTGAACCGTTTCATTGATTTGTGCCATACTGTTTCATTGATTGTTGTTAAAAGGAACTATATTGTTTTATTGAATTGTTTACATGCGATAGGATAGTTCCCTTGTACTCATTATCGCATGTTCCCTTTGGATATAAACATTATTATACCTTAGAGTTAAGGTTACCGATACTTTTGTGTTGACTTGTATATGTTACTGTTTATTTGGCCTCAATACCCGAGCATATCCACCTATGGGGACCATAGGGCGTCATTTGTGGCACCTTTTGACGTGCTCTATCTGTGGCGGAGCGATTAGCCACGGCGTCTCGAAGTAGTTAATGATGTGCTAAGTTGCTGCACTAGTTAGTTAATTAGAGGCGTATGGATCGATCCTAGAAAAAATTACTGTTATTGGTGAAGTGGGTAGGTGTGTGTGCCCACACTCCCATATCACATTACTGGTACATTGGGGCTGCAGCCAATGTACATACTGTTACTGTTAATGTTACTGGCTCAAATGGGTATTTCCTTATTAATACGTCTCGTTTATTTCTCCTGAGTCGTATATTTGTTTTATCCTCATTGTTACATTGTACTGCTATTGTTCCACCGTTACTGAGCAATTTTTGGCTCAGCCGTTTTCTTTTTCTTGTGTCTTCCTTATTATTATGACAGGTACTTCTGGGGAAAAAGGGAAAGAGATCAAGAGAGAATAAAACGGATTAGGGAAAGAGACTATGCTGATTTTTTTTAAAACTCTATTTATTCAAATTATTACTTTCTTTGAAGTTGTCATGTTTTCGTTTAAAACCTGGATGTTCGGATTTTAAGCTTTGACTTAAGTATTTTTGGATTGTTGCTATCTCTGTTTACTGTATGAGTGACACGTCAGCCCTCTTCGGGTTGGGGTGTTACAATATTAAAGGTTTAAAAACGTGTCATAGGCATCAATGGGTCCAAAATTACAAGATCTATCATTATCTAGACATTACAATATAGATCTAGCACAAATCATCAACCTTTATTCACATGCATGCATGATTTTCCATCAAAAACCCTAGATCTAGCTCAAATCACAACATCATGCATGAAAACCACATTTTTTTTTATCAAAAGATGCAATCTTTTTTACTCAAATCACTAGATCTACACTTGATATCATCAAACAATTATAGATCAGGACCTGGATCTATCATAAAGCATGAATCTAGACAATTTAAACATAAGCAAAATACATGAAATCACATACCGAATGATGTAGGATGATAAAGGATGGCTTTGGGGCTCTGAATCTTGTAATAAAGCTTGGATCTTGGTAAGGAATGGATAGAAGGATGATAAGAGACGTAATGGGGCAGAGAAATCATTTAGAGCTGAAGGAATGAGATGGTGGTGGCTAATGATGCTTAAATAGTGGAGAATTAGGGTTTTGCTGGAAAGTGGGTTGTAGGCGTGTCGCCTAGGGCCTTGGGTTTCTCTAGGCGATATGCCTAGAGCTCCCCAGATTCTGGCAGCCCTGTTGACTTTTCTTAACCGCAGACCCGGTTTGCTGTCCATTTTTCGCGTTTTTTTGTCACGGTTTTTAACGTTTTCTACCATTTACAGTTCACCATCATTTTCATCACATCAATCCAATAAAATTAAGTATTAACAACTTGCCACATAACGATTTACGATCATACATTTAAACTCACGTATCAATTTTCACATAATTTACGATAATTAGCATTTTTCAGTTTTTCACCAATGTTTCGAGACTCCGAATTGTGCGTGATGTTTGTGAAGTATTTTAAGGCTAGTAGACTCTTCTAATACCTTAATTGGCATACTGCGCCTATATACGCGACTCTCGGTTTTTTCCGGTTTCATCAGTTTTATCCGTTTCTA
>JBCNJP010009069.1:17500-33232 GCA_039602395.1 Deinandra increscens subsp. villosa
GAGACGGAGGGGGGGGAGGAGCCGATGGCTCTCTCTCTCTTTCTTTTCTTGCCGGATTTAATCATTCTCTCTCCTCCTTTCTATTTCTTTCTTTCTTTCTCTTTTTGGTACGACTGATTTTGTTTGTGTATGTATATTTGAATTGTGATTTCAATTGTAACCATGCATGTATATATATACTATTTATGAAGGCATAGAAATGTTACACGTACATACTATGAGAATTACTTTCAATCGCTGAATCATACGATAAATTCGACAGGTATGAAAGTGAGAAGTAAGGAACAAGCAATCATTTTAATAGGGTATACTATAAATAAGTAAGTATTATACCCGTAATTTAAACCCGTAAATAGTATTAAACGGTTTATAAAAATTCCTGAACATCTAAAATATTACGGGAGTTTACTAAATTTAATTATTATATTTATTCTCTGGTTATTACGCCAACCGGTGAATACTCATTTAATTACGTGGTAAAAGTGCGTGTCTAATTGGCATAGTGATCACGGCCGTTTCATAAACCGAATACGCCGTCTTGACTAAAATACTTAATTATTATTATAATAATTATTTATACCTTGCCGAGTTGATAAAAGTATCTCGAACGGTCAACCGGATTGATTTCGGTTATTATCGCGTAACAGCAACGGTTACCGATTCCACCGTTGTTTGTGCCGAACATCGCAAATATATTTTATAATGATTATAAATCGAGTATTTAACAATACCTGATATTTTACTTTCGCCTCGGTGTTAATTTAGTGACGTTCGTGTCTTAATTACGTTTATTACAAACCGGGCCTAAATCACTATTTTGCATTTTCTCGCTTCGTCATATCTTAGATTTGAGATCCGTCTGCGCCCACGATCTTTATTTTTCGTTATCTATCATATTCTATAACTTCGTCTCCTGACGTTTCCTCGAATATCGTATCAAATATTCGTACGCGAATCCTGACGTTTCTCTATTATACGTATATATATTATATCACATATATTTCAGCTACTTAACAAATATAGCACACGTATATAATTTAAGTCATGAAATTTTGGGGTGTTACATACAGTCACTACGAATTCTTGGTAATGCCATTTGGTTTGACTAACGCACCGGCAGTATTCGTGGATCTGATGAACCGCGTGTGCAAACCATATCTGGACAAATTCGTTATCGTATTCATCGATGACATCCTGATCTACTCGCATAGCAAGGAGGAGCATGAACGAAGCTTGAGGCTTGTCTTGGAATTGCTTAAGAAGGAGAAGTTGTACGCTAAGTTTTCCAAATACGACTTTTGGATACGCGAGGTACATTTCTTGGGCCATGTGATCAATGAAAAGGGTATCCATGTAGACCCATCGAAGGTAGAATCCATCAAGAACTGGAGTGCTCCAACAACTCCGTCGAAGATTCGTCAATTTTTGGGACTCGCCGGCTACTACCGTCGATTCATTCAGAACTTCTCGAAAATAGCCCAACCCCTAATCACATTAACACAAAAGGACAAGAAGTTTATCTGGAGTACCAAGACCGAAGAAGACTTCCAGTTACTAAAACAAAAGCTTTGCAATGCCCCAATCTTATCCTTACCCGATGGAATCAAAGACTTTGTAGTATATTGTGACGCATCACACCAAGGGTTAGGATGTGTCTTAATGCAAAGGGATAAGGTCATTGCTTACGGCTCTCGACAACTCAATGTCTATGAAAAGAACTACACGACCCACGACTTGGAAATAGGAGTTGTCGTCCTTGCACTAAAGATCTGGAGACACTATCTCTACGGAACACAGTGTACCATATTCACTGATCACAAAAGCCTACAGCATATCTACAATCAGAAGGAATTGAATATGAGACAGCGTCGCTGGGTCGAACTACTTAACGACTACGAATGTGAGATCCGCAATCACCCAGGTAAGGCCAACGTTGTGGCCGATGCCTTGAGCCGAAAGGAACGAGTGAAGCCGCTTCGAGTGCGAGCCCTTTGTATGACCATTCACTCGAACCTCACCTCACAAGTTCGTGACGTCCAGGCCGAAGCCCTCAAAGAAGAAAACCTGAAGGAAGAAGGACTACGTGGCATGGAGAAGCAACTCGTGGAAAAACCCAATGGGGCAAAGTACTTCATGGATAGGCTATGGGTACCTAACTTTGGCGGAATAAGGAAGCTAGTGTTCGACGAAGCTCACAAATCCCGGTATTCCATTCATCCCGGAGCGGATAAGATGTACCATGGGCTAAAGGATCAATTCTGGTGGCCCAACATGAAAGCCGGAGTTGCCACCTATGTAGGCAAATGCTTAACATGCTCAAAGGTTAAGGCTGGGTACCAGAAGCCCTCTGGATTGTTAACTCAACCAAAGATTCTGATAACAGTTTGTCAGGCCGTTTCAAATCCCCAACTTAGATTAAATTTGTAGTAGTGGAAGCTAAGGTTATCGAACCTAGGGAATATGTGGAACTTGACTAATTGATTAAACTAACTTAACTAAATTACCAATTATCTAGAATTAACTAATTTTCCACTTGGCTGTTTTGAGTTGTTGGGTGAATTAACTAACAAATTAACTAACTTTGAACTAAAAACTTAATTGAACTATCAAATGAGACAAAGCTAACCACTTTTGGATCCTGGTTGGCTACAGATCTAGGCAAAACCTAATTACTTACCAGTGACACATAGACATGCCCCCCAATTGCCTCCTTGACCTAATAACCTAAGTTCCTAATGGGCTGATTAGTCCTGCCGCAAGAAAGTGCTAGATCATGTCAGGGGACCACTAAAACCCTAGGTTACTAATTAGATTAAACAATTTAGCATGCGGGTGTTCAACGGTTGCAAGGATTCCGGAACAACTAGTTAAGCAATCGATGAGGAATAGAACGATTTTACCAACCAATCACCAAAAGTAGTTAGAGGTGATTAGCCGGACATAGCTAACTTAACAACCATGAACATAATGAAAGATTGCATTAATAAACTATACCGAATGCTTGAAATCTCCGAAAAGCTCCAAAACAATGTTGAAATTCGTAAACCCTAAAGCTCTGGTCGTCTGGAATGATGATGATATCAAAAATACTTAACAAACAAGTTTAAATAGTAAACCCTAAAAAAATCTTCTGTCGACTGATTCGGGGCGTACCGCCCCAGATTGCGGGATTCTGGGCGTACCGCCCGAACTTCTAAACGCGGCTGCTTCTCTAAACTTTAGGGCGTACCGCCCTGACTTCTGTACACCTGGGCGTACCGCCCCGATTTAGATCTCAGGAACTTTTCTTGATTTTTCTTCTATGTCTTCACTCATTCCCGGTTACTTCTCAGCTACTGTACCAGTCAGCTTCTGATTTCCTCATAGCAGCTCCGTTTTAGCTCATTAAGCTCACGGTACCTTAAAACACAAAACTCGTGAAAATGCCATGTAATCCAACCATTATTATAAATAAATATGACAAATTAAGAACAATAATGACGACACATTGGACTAACATCACATCCCCACACTTGACTTTTTCCGTCTCGGAAGAACTGCCATGGAATCATAATTGGGAAAATCAACTCAAAATCATTTAACATTTCAAATTATCAACCTTTGCAATCCACATTCCAACATGTATTCATATATACTACTTGCAATCGCCGATATTTCTATCCGACTAAACCCAACCACTGATCTTTGAGCCCCCAAGGTGTTTATATAAATTACCAATCATTTATATTAACCTGCCAATGTGTCCCACATTCAGAAAGTTCTAGCTCAATCTAATCCCGACTCAAATTCGGTCAAAGCAAAGGGTATTACAGATAAAATATTTATTTCTCCCCACCCTAGTTAAATCAGATACTCATATATCCCAAGAATGATGGAATTGAATGGATAAGTGAATTTGTTGAGCATTTATTCAATTGCTATCACTTCCTATTTTTTCTTTTTTTTTCTTTCTCTTTTTTTTTTCTTTTTTTTAAGACATAGTTGGTTAATTTTATCTATTATTACCAACGGGAATCATCAGAGGCATTCTTTCACAAGGTCTTACCCCCGAAATCATACGTGAGTATTCTGCCCGCGAGATCCAGAACATCATCAGAGGCACTTACCACGGGATACTACCCTTAGTTCGTACGTGAATATTCTGTCCCTTCACTCTAAAATTATTAAACAATTTACTACCTAATATGCTCAAAGATGGAATGATGGGGCGTCGTTATTTCTCGGATTTGCTTTCGCAAAAAGATCGTAACGTGCCAGGTATTCTGAGGATATATAAGTCCCTAATTTAAAAAGGTCTCTTTCCTCCTAATCATCAGTTTCAACCTCCCTCTAACTCCTAAAATGGGAACCCACTAGCAAGCTGAATTAATTACATATTTATACAAAAATAAACACCAAGGGATAATTAAGCTTTACTAACTCAGCTGGGTCTACCGACACATCACAAATTAGATATATTTTCCATACTCTCCTTTTCCTACCACTTATCTCATTCATTCTTTTATTTGTATTCTGAATATTGACTCCCAATTGTACTATCATTTTCCATGTACCGGCAATTTATCCAAAACATATTTGACTCAAAAACTTAAAACTAAAATTGACTCAAAAATTGGAATATTGATGTTTTTTACTTTTTTTTTCAAAATAAACACAACTAACTATAAAAATTAAAAACTGCCTAAACTGACGTCATGTCCCCCTCCCCACATTTAAGATCGACATTGCCCTCAATGTGATAGGAGACACGCACATAACAAATATACAGACACGAACGGTGAAAATAAAATAAAAATAAAGATAAAATAGAATGCCAAAATAAAAAGAAAATAAATAAATAAATAAAACGAACAAGTTGGAACACACTCCCCTGATATCATCGTGAAAAGCTCCTCGGAAGTCATCCAACACCCTCTCGCACAGATCGTGAATTCCAAAAATCGGATGGAAGAAGTAATGTATGGATTCACATCTCACTCATGGTGCTAATCAAGAAACATAAACATCATACCATGCATATACATAACAAAAGAAATCACAACCACCCCAACCGGTTACCCCGTACAGTACCCCCAGTTATAATATAATATAATATCATACAGACCATGATCTAATGAAAACAAAATAACCAAAAAGTACAAGGGTAAAAGAAACAAACCGATCGGCAATGGCAGTGAAGTCAGCATCAAAGTACCCTACGCCTCATCATCACCACCAGCATCTCCTCCACCAACTCCACTAGGGCCTGCATCTAGATCTCCCTCAGCATCCAATTCCTCATCTCCTCCATCATCACCACCCTCAGCAGCATCTCCACCATCAGCTCCCTCTGCGGGCTCCTGAAAGAAATCAGGGATAGCCATACCCTGATGGGTCATCATACAGCGCATAGCACACTCAATCCTCTCAAAACGAACATCCACATAATCTAACACCGTCTCCTGAACCATATCCAAAGTAACCTGATCAGCCCTCGGCGGCCTCTCTGGTCTCGGCCTCAATGGCCTCTCTACCTGATGTAAAATCTTATGCCGCCTCGCGGCCCTAGCTGCCTCATCACCCTGCACAATCACACCCCTAACGGTCTCCCACTGCGGGGGATCAGTCATGGTCACCATAGATTCCAGCCGCATATCTCCTAACTCGTAATGAGACGTCTCAGCCCCAACGGTCAAATGGGTCTCCAAATACCTACCCGGCTCAAACACACCTAATCTCCTAGCCAACCCAGTCACATAGGGCCCCATACTCAGATGGACACCCTTCCCTGACGTCCTCCTCCTAGCAAAAGATGAAATCAACACCCCTGCTATATTGAGGTCATGTCCCTCAACAATCGAACGCAGGACCACCAAATCTAGCTTCGTGACCTTCTCGACGCCAGACCGACGGCTGAAAATGGTACACGCTACTATCCTATGAACGTATCGAAGCAATGGATCCCTAATCTGCGACTCTACCACACTATCCAAATAAGGGACCGACCCAATCGCATCCCAGAACGCAGTAAGCTGTAAATCCGTAACCCCCTGGGGGTGTGGTCGGCTAAAAAGCCCCCTCGGCAGCTCCGCAAACGCCGGTGCCTCAACCTCCTCCTGGGTGTACAACCCTGAAACGACTGCGAACTCCGGAATACTCATATGATGAGTCCTACGGCCCAAAGCAAATGACAAGGCGTTCCCATCGCCAAATTTCCCCGGACCCACCTGAAAAGTCGCCAGAAACTCAACAGTAAGCTCCACATACTGATGGTCATCCGGAGTCAACGGACTCCTCCATCGGTCAGTAATCAGTCCACGAATCCTCTCTAGCTGCCTAATCTGAGCCAACAAACCCCAGTCCATCGTACGATGGTGCAACAACGGCATCTCAATGAACCTCCTCATCTGCCTGTCCTCATGCGAGTCACGCTCGAACCTCAGAAGCGAATGCTGCGTGTGGTTCCTCCTCGCGATGGGCGGCGGCAGCATATCGGCCTCTGGCAGAATCTCGAGCCCCCAATAGTTGATAATCCTCCTCCTGAAAGGCGGAACCGGAACAGCAGCCTCCGGCTCTCCCCGCCTCCTCCGCTTGGGTCCTCTCCTTCCGGAACCAGGGCCCGGTTGGTCTGACATCCTGATTCAAACAAGTTAGCACAAGATACAATAATAATGATATCCACCGGGCCTTCCTGCAATTGATTGTCACATTCAAAAACTATTTTTGGATTTTTCGATTTTTCAAATTTTTTTTTTTTGGTTTTTCAAGGTTTTTTATAAAGAAAACAAAAATTAAACTCGAAAGAAAACTAAATTTAAACTAAAAATAAAAAACGACAAAAATTGGATTTTTGGGAAATTGTTAAAAATTCTGTGAAAATCATCCCAGGGCGTACCGCCCAGAAGTGGTCCATGTGGGCGGTACGCCGCCCAATTTGGTTACAGGAAACCCTAAATTCAATTTGGGGCGTACCGCCCTAAATGTTCATGCCCAAGGCGGTACGCCGCCCAATTCGGAGCGCAAAAAAAAAACAAATCGGCTAAAACCGAAACATCTAACCATCAAAACACGCTCAGACAACCTCATCATCTCACTTTAAACATTCCAATACCGGTTCCAATCAACAAAAATCATAAAAAAACTAACCTAAACGACCCAAACCCGCTAACCGACTACAAATAATAATAAAAACAGATGGGAAATGAAACCTGGATGCTCGGACTAAACTGTGGACGTTTGGTGGTCGTGAATCGGACCCGCGGTGGCGTGTGGCGGTGTGAATCGTGGGATTGCAGCGGCGAATGGTGTGTGTGTGGCGTGTTCGCGACTGTGGGGGTCTCGGTGGGTTATGCCGGTGGTGTTGTGGCGGAGGTGTGAATCGGTGGTGGTGTTCGGTGGTAGGCAGTGGTGGGTGTGTTGGTTGTGACTGAGAAGGGTAGCGGTGGTGGTGGTATGAGAAACCGACCCACCGCTACTGATTTTATATTTTTTTTTCTCGTTTAAATTACGGGCGTACCGCCCAAAGTTGAATGGATTAGGGCATACCGCCCGAATTTTAAAGACTGAAAATTTTGAGAAAATTTTGGGGCGTACCGCCCAGACTAGGATCATCTTGGGCGTACCCGCCCATGCCCTATTTTGGCAGAAAGTTTTGAAAATTTGGGGCCTCAAAAATTTTCTATCTCTGGGAAAACATCATGTTTTTCACCACCGAGCATGTGTACTGCGAAATTTTGATTAAAACTTACCTGGAATGCAGTATATGGCACGAATTCACTTCCGAGCTTCCCGATTTCCTAAAAACACACCAAAAACGTAAAATCTAACAAAAACTAAGAAAACACACAAAAATCAAATGAACAACAAACCGCTGGGTTTCCTCCCAGTTAGCGCTAAGTTTTTAAGGTCTTCAGCCAGACCGTACTTCCCTTTCACGTTTCAGGGCTTTCAGATGCGGGCGCCAAGAAATAATCGTCTTTATCGATTTGCCCATGAATGTCAGTTGAGTCCAAATACGGCTTCAACCTGTGCCCATTAACTACCTGCCTCAGGTGGTCATCCAGGTCTTCAATCTCGAAATTACCATATCCCCCCACACTTGTGATGAGGAATGGCCCCGTCCATTTGCTTTTTAGCTTACCTGGAAACAATTTCAACCGTGAGTTAAATAACCATACCTTTTGACCTACCTGGAAGTCCATCTTCTTCAATCGTGCATCATGCACTTTCTTCATCTTGTTCTTGTAAGCAGATGCACTCTCATACGCCTCATCGCGTAATTCTTCCAATTCTCCCAGCTGGAGCTTCCTTTCTCTACCTGCAGCATCATAACTCAAGTTAACCTCTTTAACAGCCCATAATGCCCTATGAGCTAACTCTACAGGTAAATGACATCCCTTTCCATAGACCAACCGATACGGAGTGGTTCCAATAGGCGTTTTAAAAGCAGTGCGATACGCCCACAAGGCGTCATTCAACTTGGAAGACCAATCCTTGCGGTCGATTCGCACAGTTTTCTGTAAAATTTCTTTAATTTGCCGATGGGAAACCTCCACTTGACCGCTTGTTTGCGGATGATATGGAGTTGCAATTCGGTGGTCTATGCCATATTTCTTGAGTAGTTTGCCAAATTAAAAGTTCTTGAAATGGGATCCCCCATCACTTATGATCACACGAGGGATTCCAAACCTAGAAAAAATGTTTTGTTGGACAAATTTGCAAACTACACTATGGTCATTGGTCTTAGTAGCAATGGCTTCTATCCATTTGGACACATAATCTACCGCTACTAAAATATAAAGAAAACCATTAGAATTTGGGAAAGGGCTCATAAAATCAATGCCCCAAACATCAAAAATCTCTACAACCAAAATAGGTTGCAAAGGCATCTCATCACGCTTTGTGATGCTTCCCATCTGCTGACATCTCGTGCAGTGCTTCACGAACTCAAACGCATCTTTAAAAAGCGTGGGCCAAAACAATCCGGATGAAAGAACCCGGTGACCCGTCTTCTAGCCCACTAAAGTGGCCTCTACATGCTGATGCGTGTACCAACTCCAACACTGCTTGTACCTCCGACTCTGGTATGCACCTCCGGATCACTTGATCCGGTCCTACCTTGAACAAATCCGGTTCATCCCATATGTACTTATGTGCTTGGGATTTCAAATGCACCTTCTTTCTCCTGGGCCAATGTTCCGGAATTGTACCTGTAGCCAAATAATTCACAATATGAGCATACCAAGGCAAATGAGAAACACTTAATAATTGTTCATCAGGAAAAGTCTCATTGATGTTCCATTCATCTTCTTCTGCTTCAATGTGGGGCAATCGGGACAAATGGTCCGCCACCACATTCTCACTACCCTTCTTGTCTCTAATCTCCAGATTAAATTCCTGCAACAAAAGGATCCACCGAATGAGCCTCGGCTTAGCATCCTTCTTCTCCATCAAGTACCGGACCGCACTGTGGTCCGAATACACTATCACTTTGCTTCCCCGGATGTATGACCTGAACTTATCAAGAGCAAACACAACTGCAAGTAATTCTTTTTCAGTGGTAGTATAATTCAATTGATCCCCATCTAAAGTCTTACTTGCATAATAGATCACAACCGGTTTTTTATCTTCCCTTTGACCCAACACCGCCCCTACAGCAAAATCGGATGCATCACACATAATTTCAAAAGGTATGGACCAATCGGGTGCTTGCAACACTGGTGCCTCAATTAAATTATTCTTCAAAGTGTTAAAAGAATTCAAACACTCATCTTTAAAATCAAAGACTTCATCTTTTAACAACAGTTTGCAAAGAGGTTTAGTAATTTTTCTAAAATCTTTGATGAACCTCCTATAAAAACCGGCATGACCTAAAAATGCCCTAATGCCCTTAACATTCGTGGGAGGAGGCAAAGTTGAAATTACTTTGATTTTTGCCCTATCAACCTCAATCCCACGACTCGACACCACGTGTCCCAACACGATCCCCTCTTGAACCATAAAATGGCTCTTTTCCCAACTTAACACTAGATTAGTTTCTATGCAACGCTCTTAGACTCGTGTTAATTGGTTCAAACGATGTACGAAAATTTGAAAAGTCGTCCATAAAAATTTCAAGTGAATCCCCGATCATATCAGAAAAAATAGCCATCATGCATCTTTGAAAAGTGGTCGGGGCATTACATAAACCGAATGGCATCCTCCGGAAAGCAAAGGTGCCATAAGGACAAGTAAAAGTGGTCTTTTTTTGGTCATCGGGGTGAATGGCAATTTGGTTGTACCCCGAATAACCGTCTAGAAAACAATAAAACTTTTGACCGGACAACTTCTCAATTATTTGGTCAATGAAAGGTAGAGGAAAATGGTCCTTGGAAGTTGCGGAATTCAACTTCCTATAGTCAATGCAAATTCGCCATCCGGTTACCGGTTGGGTGGCTATTTCCTCACCTTTCTCGTTCCTTACTATTTGCATTCCTGCTTTCTTAGGAACGGTTTGAGTTGGACTTACCCATATGCTATCGGAGATAGGATAAATAGTACGTGCATCAAGCCATTTGAGTACCTCCTTCTTGACTACCTCACGCATGTTTGGGTTAAGTCTCCTTTGCGCATCTCTCGCGGGCTTTGCTCCTTCCTCGGTAATAATCTTGTGCATGACTATGGATGGACTAATTCCCCTCAAATCTACGATTGTCCACCCAATAGCCGCCCGATGCTTCACCAACACCTTAATTAGCTCTTCCTCCTGTTCCTTAGTCAAACCTGCAGAAATAATAACAGGAAGGGTGTTATTTTCTCCAACATAGCTATATTTTAAATGTTTAGGAAGTTCTTTAAGTTCAAGAAAGGGTGGTGATTCGAGTGAAGGCTTCAATTATGAATCGATATGCTCCGGCAAGCTCTCCACTTGAACAGACCATGGTGGTCTTTGGTCTCTCAATGCCATCAATTTGTGGCTCTCATCTTCTGCCTCCATCTCCTTGACCATATCTGCATAGCCCCTGCCAAACAAAGCAAACTCCTCGGGAGTCCCATCCTCCTCATTAAAAGGAAAAAATGGAGGTATAAGACCATCAACAATTTCAGCCCGGAAGCATTCATCGTCGTCCCGAGGGTTAGTCACATTGCCAAAAACACTTAACCGCATTTTGCGGTTCCCAAAAGTCATATCAACAGTACCCGACCTACAATCAATTTGTGAATGACTAGTAGCTAGAAAAGGTCGACCCAAAATTACTGTTGGTTGAGCGGTTTTTTCAACTGACACATAATCGAGAACCAAAAAGTCTACCGGATAGAAAAATTCATTAACTTTGAAAATCACATCCGATAAAAATCCCCGGGGGAGCTTAGGGGTCAAATCAGCCAAAATCACCGTAGTGTCGGCTTTCTTCAAGGGTCCAAAATCGTACTGGTCGTACAAGCTCCCCGGTAATATACTCACACTCGCTCCAAGATCCAAAAGGGCACGGGTCATTTGAAAGTCACCAACTTGAATTGAAATAATTGGTGCCCCCGGATCTTGGAGTTTCTTAGGCAAAATGTCTGAAATTATGGCACTCACATCTGCATTTGCATCAAGCTGTTTCGGAATCTTGTAATTCCGTTTTTGAGTGCACATTTCTTTCAAGTACTTCGCGTAAGCCGGAATTTGCTTAATTGCATCTAAAAGGGGAAGGTTGATTTTAACTTGTTTGAAAACATCCCACATCTCATCTTGTTGTGGGCCCTGTTTAGATGTTGTTTTCTGATTAGGTCTAATTAAAGCTTTTGGAAAAGGTACCGACTTTTTCTGTTCAACCACTTCACTATCTATCACCCTATTACCAGATTCATTGAAAGTTACCTTTTTTAAGTTCCTAGGGTTACTAGACTCAGTTGCAACTGACTTTGGGGTTGTTTGGTCGGTTTCCAGCTCACTTTCATCGTCACTTACCCAATCCTCCACCACCCCATCAACTTGCAGTGGAGGTGTCCCCACCTTATTATCTACAGACTTACCTGATCGTAAAGTGGTGATCTTGTTGATTGGCACGTGTCGCGTGTTCTTCGAGCTGGAAGGTTGATTTTGTTGATGTTGTGGGTTGATGGTGGTGTCGCTCGGCAATCTTCCAGGATCCCTCTTGGACGACTCGGCCGCCAATTGGCCCAATTGTTTCTGAACCGCTCCCATAATTTTGCCTTGGAGCTCGAACTTCCGGTCAAACACTCTGATTCATTTAGTATTTGTAACTAATGGTTGTGGTCCTGGTCTAGTCGCGCCCCTTAACGGCATAAACTCCGTTAGTGGTTATTTGGGGGTGTGACAACGAATAGATGACCTTTTTGACCAGCTTCAAGGGTCCAGTTACTATTCCAAGATTGATTTAAGGTCCGACTATCATCAACTTCGAGTCCGCGATAAGGATATAGAAAAGACAGCCTTTAGAACACGATATGGCCATTATGAATTTTTGGTCATGCCTTTCGGGATGACAAATGCATCAGCTGTGTTCATGGATCTCATGAACCGTGTGTGCAAGCCTTACCTGGATAAATTTGTCATAGTGTTTATTGACGACATCCGCATCTACTCCAAAACAAAATAAGAACTCGAGGAACATCTGCAGTTAATCCTAGAATTGTTAAAGAAAGAACAACTCTACGCAAAATTCTCTAAGTGCGATTTCTGGATCCGAGAGGTTCAATTTCTGGATCACATCGTCAATGAACAAGGTATTCACGTTGACCCAGCCAAGATCGAGGCCATTAAGAGTTCGCCTAATCCTAGAGATCCTACGGAAATTCGTCAATTCCTAGGTTTAGCGGGTTACTACCGTCGTTTTATAAAGGGATTTTCCCAGTTAGCTCACCCATTGACCGCTCTTACGCACAAAGGGGTTCAATACAGATGGGGTGACAAGGAAGAGGCAGCCTTCCAAGCTTTGAAAGAAAAACTTTGTACTGCACCTATATTATCTCTACCTGATGGGATTGACGACTTCGAGGTCTATTGTGACGCGTCAATCCAGGGACTCGGATGTGTTTTGATGCAAAGAGGTAAAGTCATCGCATACGGATCAAGGCAATTAAAGTCTCATGAGAAGAATTACATAACTCACGACCTAGAGTTGGGCGCAGTCGTATTTGCCTTAAAATTTTGGAGGCACTACCTATACGGTACCAAGTGCACAATATTCACCGATCACAAGAGCCTCCAACATATATTTGAGCAAAAGGAACTCAACATGAGACAACGTAGGTGGGTCGAATTGTTAAACGACTACGATTTAGCGATAAAGTATCATCCAGGCAAGGCCAATGTAGTGGCCGATGCCTTAAGTCGAAAGGAGCATGTTAAACCTAGAAGGGTTCGGGCTCTGCAATTAACGATCCATACAGGACTACCGGATAGACTCCGGGATGCTCAGAAAGAGGCCCTGAAGGAGGAGAATTTTGGGTCTGAATCATTACGTGACATACATGGAACTTCGGAAGTTAAGTCTGATGGGCTTCGTTATTATAATGACCGTATATGGGTACCTTTGCATGGAAATCTTAGGGAACTGGTGATGGACGAGGCTCACAAGTCCCGTTATTCGATCCATCCAGGTTCTGACAAAATGTATCAAGATCTAAAGGGGCTATATTGGTGGCCCAATATGAAAGCTGATATCGCTAGATATGTCAGCAAGTGCTTGACGTGTGCGAAGGTCAAAACGAAACATCGAAAGCCACCAGGATTACTGCAATAACCTAAAATTCCCGAATGGAAATGGGAAGAAATCTCGATGGATTTCATCACGGGATTGCCCCGTTCTTCTGGTGGTAACGATATGATTTGGGTTATCGTTGACCGGTTAACAAAGTCCGCCCATTTCCTAGCTATTAAAGAAGGTGACAAAACAGACAAGCTTGCAAAGATATATCTCAAGGAGATTGTCAAGCTTCACGGAGTGCCTTTATCTATCATCTCTGACCGAGACCCTCGATTTGCTTCAAGTTTTTGGAGAACCTTACAAACGGCGATGGGCACTCGCTTAGATATGAGTACCGCGTATCATTCTCAAAGATGGACAGACTGAACGTACCATCCAAACTCTAGAGGATATGCTTAGAGCATGTGTGCTCGACTTCGGGAAAAATTGAGAAACGCATTTACCGCTGGTAGAATTATCCTATAATAACAGCTACCATACGAGTATTGGAGCCGCTCCATTTGAAGCTCTTTATGGACGAAAATGCAGATCGCCGGTCTGTTGGGCCGAGGTCGGTGAGAGTCAATTCACTGGACCTGAAGTAGTGCACGAAACCACGGAGAGAATCGTGCAAATCAGAAACCGCTTGAAAGCTGCAAGTGATAGAGGTTGTAGTCTATGATTTTATTATAGTTATGAGGTTATAACTATGATTTTATGTGAATTTAAACGGATAACTAGAGGTTGTTGTCTATGATTTTATTAGGTCGTTAGGTTTATATATCTTATAAACGCTACACGTTATATTGTGTTGAGATGCATACACTCGGTTGGCCATCGTTTACGTTTTTTAATTACCCTCCGTTAGCCTCGTTATTCTTCTATAAAACTGAGGGACTATTCCTGCCAATTGCTAAATCATTTTTTTCTTTGATAAAAACTTGAGTGGCTCTTTATGCAATTACCTCAAACCTTGTGTCACACTAGTAAAAAAAAAGGACTGAATCTGCCAATTGCTTAAACTTGCTTAAGGGACGTAACACACAGTCACGATCTCGACTGTAAACCCTAACACGGTTCAATTCCTGTAACGGTTCATCATTCAATCCAGATTAACTCTCATTTATGTTTGCAATTGATGGTATTGATTAACCCCTTCACCTCATCATTGAATCACATTCTCACCGAGTTCGTCCCTGTCGCTCTCGTTTCCTTTTCTTTTTTTTTTGTTTCCGGAGAACTTACAGATTCCGGCCAACCGACTACTATTTCACCACCATTCGCACATCACGGTGGTCGCCACCCACTGCCGAGCAAACCAGTAGTAACAATTTTGGGAACGGTGCACTATCGGGAAGTTCGGGTGGAGTTTTTCGGTTTACTTTCGGGCTCAAAAACGCGTCAAAGCTAATCACGGATTTGAGGTAACGACTTTCCTATGCTAATCACACATACTCCTCCATTTTATTTCTGGTTTCGCGATTTTCCGGTGACCGGAATAAAACTCCGGCCACTAGAGATTTGGGGAAGAAGGGGATGACGGGTCAGGAGGATATATAATTGTGTTAAACTGATTCACATCGTGTATGGATCTCTAGCGCAGTTGGTTTGCGCTCCATCTTGAGACCATGAGGTCCCGGGTTCGACCCCCCCCCCCCCTCGTCCCAAATTTTTTTGTTGTTGTTTGTTCTAATCCCTTTATATCCGGTTCTGTAGCCATGTGATTAAAACCAGCGGATCGCGAACCTGTTAACAAACACAGCTCTAGCCCAGTGGCTAGGGCGCTGTTCTGTAACCTCCAGGTCACGGGTTCGAATCCCGTGACCCCCACTTTTGTTATTTCATATCTGTTTAAGTGTTTCCAAGCATTACTTGGTCCAAAACCCACAAACTACTAATACATGTTCATCAAATCTATACTCGTGATATTCGTTGAACTTTTATGTTATGAAAACATTATTATTTATTTAAAAGAATTAAAATTGTATAGCCTCGTTATTAATTATAAAAAAATAATTAGTTTTATATATATGAGTATATACATATATATATATATATATATATATCTATACTACTA